>VDFB02378065.1:174505-234325 GCA_007258455.2 Sequoia sempervirens
AGAGGGTTGGAGAGAGGGTGGGAAAGAGTGGGAAAGAGTGGGAGAGAGTATAGACAAAGAGAGAATAAATCTATAAAAAAACCCAACTTTTTCATAACACAAGCATGTTTTGAAGATGTATAGACATGACCGTTTTAGCAAGAATGAATGAGTTTCACTTCTTTTTTTTCTTTTAATATGTAATAACACAAGCATGTTATAATGCGCTCATGTTATGGGCTTGTTGTGGCTGAGCCTCAGGCTCGGCACACAAAGCCATAACGTGCGCATGTTATAACATGCTCGCGTTGTAGTGCATTCGCGTTATGATTTTTCAAAACTTTTTTTTGAAAGTCACCACAAATTTTCTACCCATCTCCATGCACCCACCCCTAACCAAAACTTACAAATTTTTACCAACCCTATGCCTAATCATAACATTTCATTTGTCAAAGCCAATGAAACTACAAAGAATCATGTGATGAATGTTGATACAGATGATGATATAACAATGGTACTGTTCAACATGATCCTGAAGATAATGATCATATGGATGATATGATAAGAGTGATAGATGTCATTCCTCATAAGGGCCAAACTAAAAAGCCTCTTGATATTTCTTTTTCCTCTTATATATACTTAAACATGCACCCGATGGTCCTCTTTACATATAAGTTGGTTGAATCTAAGACAAGCCCACTAATGGGATATTAATAGATCTCGTCTGTGGAGAGAATGTGATCACTGGGGAATTCTTACATCTACATGAACTCTATCAAGATATATATGATAAACCAAAATCATGGATCAAGATGCATAATGGTTTTGCTTTCCCTATGATGGGATCAATCACCCTTTACAAATATGACCAAAAACATTAGATATATCTCATTCTCCATCATCCCCAAGTCAAACCAATTTCGTGTCAAGCTTGGCTATCCATGGATTTACTCCATAAATGCAGCTCCTTTGGTTGTAATTAAATGCTTAAATTTTCCCTTTGACAATGAAATTTTTATTGCCCATCATAGTGGCTTTAACCCTTTTTCTTCTCATGGAAAATTTTCCTTAGATTTCTTTTGGCTCAAGCCTATAGAACCTATCAAACCAAAAGAAGAATTCTTTTTCAAATCCTATCAAAAGTTCAAGGCAAAGAAAATAGCAAAATTATCCCTCTGAAACATGCCTCTACCCACCACTGAGACTACCATCCTTGACAAAACCATGATTCAACCTAAAGAAATTCCAAATAACCAAGACCAACCTAAGACATAGCCTTCACCTACTTCCTAATCTTGAAAGACCAAGAGACAATGAAAGCATCCATGTCACACCTCCTAGAATAAAACAAGTTTACAAAGTCAAAGAGAAACTAGTAAAACAACCTCCCATGGTTCCTTCAATTCCACCCCTTGGGGAAGAAAAGAAACCTATGGTTGATCAACCCACTCCTACATGAATGCAACTTGAAAATATAACTAAAATAAATAGAGGTGCTAGAGAGCATAGGCATAGACATCGTGCCCTTGCTCACAGGTTAAATGATGAAATAAACAAAGAAAATCAAGATCCAAACTTGACTAAAGCAATGCATGATGAGTCTACCCCCTCCCCAAAACAAAAAGATCCTATAATGCAATCACAAAAAGAGTCAAAACCTTCTTTGGAAATTATCATTCGACTTTCTGTTGTGATTAATTTAGATGATGAGGAGGAGATTACTAAAATTGATGAGGAGGTACATAATGAATTGAATACATTGTTTTCCTCTTCTATGAGCTTGAATGAAAATTCTCCTAAGAAGAGTGTTAAACTTGGTAATGACCCTAGTTTGACACTTGCTATTGTCCCTTTGGCTAGTTTTCAACCTTCGATATTCAATGAACATGATTGAGATGTGAATGACCTGCTTTAGGTTGTCTCGCATGAGCCCTACTAGTCTTTTGCATAATTTCATTTTCATTGTTGTGTGATTGCATGTGTGTAATGTGATCCCCCTTGATTTTTTATTTGATTTTCTCTCTCTCTTTATGACATTCCTCTATTTGTACCTTCATTCTTCATTCTTCTCTATTTTGTACATATTTTTCATTTATCCTTTCATTTATCTTGTGTTTTCTTTTTTGGGGATGACAAAAGGCATCAAGACATTCATGTCTCTTCCATGTTGACCCAAAATATTTTCCTTTATCTTTTTTTTCTTTGTCTTGTATTTTCCTTTTAGGGATGATGCAAGGCATCGAGACATTCATGTCTCTTCCATGTTGACACGAAAGGCTTTTTCTATGTTTTTGCTCTCTTTATGTCATTCTTTCAATTCTATGTGTAGATTTGGGGAATGATGATAGTTTCAAGCTCTCTAAAAAAATTGTATCATGAACATACTGACCCCAAATCCATAGATACCTCATGTGTTTGGAGTTTCATTTTGGGGGCAACCCCTCCCTTTTCTTTTGCATGATGTAGCTTTACTTGGAAACATATGACTTGTCATAGGGATTTTCAAGTTATCTCTCATGTATTCTTTATCGTTAGCATTTATCATTCGAGTACTTTAAAGCAATTGCTCATAGTAATGGTGTAGCAACTGATTTAAAGTGGGGGCTTATAGTGGCAGTATTCTTTTTCATTTTTCTTTTTCATGTTTCAAGGTGTAGTCTTATTGCTTCATGTGATGTGTCTTTTGCTTTGTGGATGACATTGGGTATGGTGTCCTTCAAAAGCGTGATCTCTCTTAGTATATTATATTCCTTTTAGTGGCTTGATGTGACACACTGCATCCCCTAAGTTGCAAATCTTCTATTCTTTGATTGTTCCACTCTTGGAGACATTAGGCACAATGTCCCCTAAGTTAAAGACCTTACATGAACTAAGAAATACTCCTTTGAATGTTCCCTAGTTTTGCATTTATAATTTTTGTTATATGGCCACCTTTCATAATACATTTTGGATTCCTATGGATCCATCTAATTTGTTAATGAATTCCAAGCATATGAAGCTTTTCTTGCCTCATGAAGCTCTAAATTCATTTTGTGTGGTGCCTTATCAAAGTTATTAGGAGGTATAACTTTGGTATGGTTTGATGAGAAACCTGACCGAGGCATGGCTTTCCCTTAGCTACTCGCATGTATGTGTGAGTGCATACCAACCATGTGTGTATGTGTTTCACCTTCTTGGATTACTCACCTAACTGACAGCCTAAAGTTTTGTTGCCTCAGAGTGAGCATGTGTTTTTCAAACAAACAACCTAGATTTGATCCACATCAAGATGCACAAATGATCGAATCTTGATCCACCCCTATTTTTCCTTTATTCTTGTTTTCTATTTTTTCTTTGGTAGTGTATGCTTATGCCTTTTTATTTCTATTTATATCATTGTCATGTGTGTCCTTTTGTGTGCCTATGTTGGTTTGTCATAGGATCTTGATCCTAGGGGATTGATCACCCCCTTGATCATTGTTATCCTATCTTACCAGCATTGATGCACTTGGGCCCCTCTTGATGTGTTTTTTTCTACTTTAGTGTGAGTTTGAAGCAAGTACATCTTCTCACTAAAGTGGGGGCTAAATGTGGCAACAAAAAAAGTATCCCTTTACTTTTCCTTGCTCATTTGGGCCCTCCTTGCTAAAATGAGCTTAATGTTTCCTTGATTTAGTGTTGTAATGTGTTTAACACATTCACATTAGGTCTTGGGCCCTTGTGAACTAAAAAAACTTAATCATTCCTTATTTAGAGTGTTATAAAGTTTTGTAACATACATTCACACTTTTCTAGGGTTTTTAATAAATAATTGGGCTTGTTTATGCCTTAATTGGAATTATTTTGCATCCACAAACCCAATTTGATGCATATTTTCAAGGATGATCTCAACATAAATCAACATCCAATCATAATTCAAGTGTTTTTATGTTGTGTTGCCCAAATTTAGTGATTTGGGACTCATACGCCACCTTGGGCATATGAGTCCCACCTAGGTTTTTGGGTCCTGATCCTAATTTTACACCATTCTAAGCATTTTTGAAAATGGTCCCATAAATTATACCTAATGGGACTCATACACCAACTTGGGCATATGAGTCTCATGTGGCCTGAAATTAAGAATAATTCAAATTCTTGGTTGGATTTTATCCTCTTAGATTTGATGGCAGCTTGTAGTATTACAATTTCAAGAAATTTAGCATAATTAAGTATAAATACAAGGTTCTTTCACTCATTTTCACCTAAGAATTCAAGATATCACCCCTTGAAGCATTCATGCATTCATGCATATAGAAATTTTGAGTTCACAAGAGCATTCAAGGGCAGATTATCAAGTGTTTTAGAGTATTATTCAAGCATCAAGCATCGTGTCAAAGTATTCATGCATCATGTTTATTTTTGAGTTAACAATTGTGATGTAGGGTAAATCATGATTCAAGCTAGCATTCAACTCAAGATTTACATCCATTAGAGCCACTTCATACATGTTTTCATCACTTTATTGCTAGGGTTTGGTGAGTTGCAACATCATATTTTGTTCATTCATCATTCTCCATTCCTATTTCATTTAATTTCAAGGTTTGATTACCAAAATGAGGTTTGACCAAGGTAAAACCCTATTTACTAACAAAAAAAAATTGTCCCCTCTCTTTAGTGTGTGATTTGTAGGTTTAGGTTGGAGACACATTGAAGAGAAATTTTGGAGACAATTTTCAAAGTGTTCAGAGTTGTCACAATGCATTGGAGATACTTGGAAGACTTTTGTAGGTCAAGCAAATCAGGGTTTCAGATCTAGAAACCAATTGGAAAGGACAAAGTGGACATTGAAGGCCATATTTAGACTTTGAAGCTTCAGAAAACCCTAACTAGACCGATATGCTAATTTTGGTGTATGAGTCCCAGTTTAGGTCATTTTCTAGGTTTTTCCAATTTCAAACACTCGTTTTCCCCCAGTTTTTGCACAAAAATCCAGATCTGAGACTAAATCGCCTAGTCTAGAATATGAGTCCTAGAAGGATTTAAATTTAGTATTTTCAACATTTCAGGCCTTCATTTAGTCATCTTTGGGTTTCTAGGTGCACACATTTCATCTTGCAGCTTTATGTTCTTATTTATATACATTTTTAGGTCATTTAGTGAAAGGTTTCATTGCATTAGGTTTAAGCATTACAACTTGCATTTAATTTGTCTTTCCAAGCCCTAGCTTGGTGGTGAACCCCTCATTAGTTTATAATCAGACCTTAGGACAACCCTATTGCAAGAATGCTTTCTCTTTTACAATTATTTCATTGAAGGGAAACCATAGAGATCCCAATGTACTCCTTAGTACTATATGTATTATTGACTTTATAGAATTTGATTGACTTTGTGTGCATTGGCTGAGCAATGTTCATATGTTCACTCATGTAGTGCTTTGTATCCCTCATCTTGATCCATATTTCTTGGAGATTCATTGATTCTAATAGGCACTAGCCCATCATCGGTAGAGTTTACAACTTCGACATGCTTCAAGAGTTCTTCATAATCATGTTCCTATCATCAAGGGAAATATTTTCAAAAGGTCTTAAATCCTTCTAATTTTTTCTTTTGTAGAGGAGTTTTTTTCTCGCTGGGTTTTCTCCCAAATGAAAACTTTGTACATGGGTACCTAACATGGCCTCTAGCTAGGACCCATTTCTATCTAATTGCACTTTTGTGATCTCCCCAAGTATCACTTAAGAGGGGGTGTTAGTGTGAATAATTAATCTATTCATTATATTACTTAACTATACTTAGGTTGATAAGGTTAGAAAACATCATGTCTAATTGAATGTGCAACCTTTGAGGCCTCTAGAGGTTACCAAGTTATTTGGTTAATCTCATGCACATATCTTTTGAGGTTGGAAGAATTTCTATCTCACCTCAAAAGTCACTCCACACTTGGAACACAAGATTAATGAATTGGTCATAGAGGTTGTTGGTTTGCACACTCCAAGTGTTCTTAAGGTTGACACCTATAGGACACTGGTCTACTCTTTTGTGTCACATTATGGGGCATTTGTTAATTCACCTCATAGGTGGATTGCATGTTCCTTGCCTAAATATGCAAGGATTTGTACTCATTGTAATTGGGCTCAACTAAATACAATTATATGCATTATTCATTATTCATTGTGCTTGTCTCTTATCTCCTAGATCTTCCTAATTATCACACATGGAATGCTAAAGGAAGTTCATGTTAAAGCCACAATGGTCCATAATCATGACGCATGTCCTTGTCAATGACACAAAGGTCCAATTATCTATTTTCACTCAAAAAATTTATGTTGGTTCTGGGGCCACTAAAATAACCATGTAAATTTGTTTTCTATTTAGGAACTCCTCATTGGTCCAAATCCATTGTGTCATGTAGTTTTAGTTTAAATAATTCTTGAATAAAATAAAAGGTTGTGAGAAACATTGATCTCACCTATGTCATCTAAATATTGATGGTTGATGTTAATAGAGATAAATGGCTAGTTGTGAATAATTTTCTCATGCATATGAGTATTAATGGAGAAATTGACTAATATTTACCATGTTTTCCTTGATTTTTTCATCAAAAGGAATTTATTCAAATTTGTTGGTATCTTTGAATTCCACCGAGGTGAATAATTTTTGTAATTTAAAGCTTTCTAGTATCTTAAAAGAAAAATTAGGGTTCAAAGAGTCCTATATACATAAGTCAAAGAATTTTCACCCTAATTTATAGAATTGTAGATTAAATTGAATTTTTTTAGTATTTTTATGTTGAAAGAAAAATATAGGGTTTTACTTGACCTAATTCTTATAATCCTAACCATTTTTTGAAACCCTAAATTTGCTAGAAAAAAATCCTACAAAGTCAAGAAGGGCTTTGGATGAAAAGTTAATGGTTCAAATCCTAAGGTCTTCATAGAAGGAAATCCATGCTCAAGGGTCTAGCATTTTAATAGACATGTTAATAGATAATACCAAATATTGTTGAGATTCTACCATATCTAGCAATAGGTGGTCACTTTTGACCACTGGTATAAAAGGAAATATTCCAAAATCCCTATTTCTAATGTCTATAACCTACACCTTTGAAAAATAATAGTTCCTTGAATTTATTTGTAGATGTGGATTTCATCAAAATTATTGCATATGTGTATGATGCTAATTCTTAAGTTTTAATAGCTATTAATGGTGGTGGTTTGATTAGAATTGATATTGAACACATATAAGACACTTTTGGTCTAAATTAGCAGAAAACAAGCCCACATACTTCAATTCCTTAGCTAAAGAGTATCACAATGATTGATGAGAAATAAATAAGTTCTTATACCAATTTTTGAAAATTTAATCTTTATCCTTATATGAATTCAATGGATGAGATACAAGGATTATACTAAAACAACATGAAAATATGAAACTTATATGCAAATATGAAAATTAAATTTCCTTAATATGGAATTACCATGATTAGATCTATTTTATTTTATTTATGATTAGATCTATTTTATTTCTAAATTGGGCAGACTTAACTTATGATTATCCCTCTTGCAATGATTTCTCCACAATGGCAAATGGAAGTGAACAAATGAAAACAAACTTGACAGCAATAGTAATCTTTTGATCTAAATCCTAAAATGTTCAATTAACAAATATAAAGAAACAAAATGAGTTCAAAATGATGAAGTGCAGAGACCAGTGCCTTGTTGGGTATGCAGAGTCAAATGAGATCAAGATGATCAACACTTCTCTGGAGAAAACTCAAATTATCTAGCATATATTTTGTTTACAACTTGTATAAACATGTAGTGCTGTAACTACTAAGCTCTACTTTGCAATCCAAATGAATCTCTCTGATTACTGTGATCAATTAAAAGGATTTAATCTTTGCTTGAAAGAACCAATTTATTAATCACACAAATACAACAAATGTGCATTGATAAACTAAACATAAACTTGTTATGTCAATTTAAACAACCAGAAAGCATCAATCTTGGAGACAACTTAGCAGTATTTTTATTGAACTCAACAGACAATTGACACCAAAAAAATGTAGCAACATCAATTGATTTTCATAAATACCTCCATTTTGAAAACATGCATCAATAGTCTCTAATCTGAGAATTTTATTCTACTGTATTTAATTGTTGTGTATCAAATGTCTAATAGCTGATGATGATTTTACAATTACAAAATGTCTATTTATACACCAGCATCAAGAAAATAAATCATATTGAAATTCCATGTTGGCCTTCCACAAAATTCGGGTAAATTTCATGTCGGCCATAGTATTTGAATTCTTATTAATCGCCAATGAAACAGTCAGCGAGATATATCATGGTTATGCTAAAGGCAATTCAATCGCTGATCATCTATGGTGTTATTCGCCTTCGCTGTGATTTTTCTGAGTCGAGGAGATGTCATATAGATTACATTATGTCATACTGAAGCACCCTGAACACACATGATCACCGAGAGAAAGCCAACCTTTCGCCGAAATCCATATTAAAGAAACCATTATGCTCCATCGGTGAGACATGTGCACATTGCTATGACCCTTCACCGAAGACCTTATGTTTGGCCAAAGCGAAAACTCATACAAAGTGTCGGCGAGACCGAAGGTCACTCGCCGAGACCTCACGTCGATAGCTCCAACCTATATATACCGATATAAATCCTTCTGCCACCAGTTGGTAGGACAAAAGATTTCGCCAAGACACAATGTCGAGACCACCAAGCTCTCGCCGATAGAACTCCATAAGCACAAGTCGGGGAGACACCTCAAGTTTGATGAGACACTACCTCGACGACAAAACTCCTGCCGATAAGTGCATCCTCGGTCGCAAAAACAACATGAATGTTATGTTGATAGCCACCCACAGGTGAATGTCGATTGCTATAATAATGGACAAGTCATGTCGAAACACCTGCAGCAAATGTATGTTAACGCACAAGCAACATGGGTCGGGGAGACCCAGATAAACCTATGTCGATATGGACCACAACATGAAAAATGCATAACTCGATGGATTCAATGGGGCAATATGGCAAAAATGTGTATAAAGCATCATGAAATGAGGAAAATGTGCCTAAGGTAGACATCACAGGGAGACTCGTGGGGATAAAAGATATGCAAAAATCATTAGAATTTTACAGTTCTAACACATACCATATCAAATTATACATTATCTTTAAAAATGAGATTACAATACATTCACTTTCATTCTCCTCTTTGGTTCCAAAAAGGAAGAACCTTTGCTCTAGTGAACAACCTCCTTATACTTCAACCTATCCTTGTACCTACAATGAATCTCTACATTCAACTATTGCTTAAATGTTTTCTATGTCCAAGAGGATGAATTTATAGACTTTTTAAGAAAACTTAAGCCCCAAAAATGGATCCCAAAGATGACCTTTAATTCCAAACACATCAACCCTTGTATTACCTCCTTCAAATCTGAAATTACATCGCTTTTGGCTCTAATACTTTCCCTTGAATGTGGGAACTCAACCTTGGGAGAAAAACATCATCTTAAATACAAAAAATGATGGAATACCAATAAACACATGTTTCCTCATTCTAGGATTTTACTTGGAGAATCCTAATAGTCATTCATTTTCCCTTTCCTTATCAAGTTACTATCCCATTCTAGGGATCCATGTGTAGGGAAAACAATATTGAATATTTATGTCCACAAGTCACCTTTGTCATTGCTAGTGGAACCATCACCCACAATGAATAAATTACAAACAATGGTGATAATTAATATTACAAAGTATTGGGTTGGGCCCCTAGCTCGGTTGGCTAAATCTTTCTTGTTGCAGGAGGTTGGTCACGAGGTCTAGTCTCCCCCATGCTCGTGGTATCAGAGGGCGTGTCGCGCCAATGCCACCAGTCACGTTAAAAAGTTTACTAGGTGCACTGCAGTTTATAGGGGGTCATGCTACCCAATTCCTGCAGTCTAAATATATATATATATTACAAAATATTTTTCCAATACCCCCTAATTATCTTGAGGCACTTTTCAAGATTTTTCGAGTTCCATGACATAAGATTTATAAGGTAGATGGAACTTTAATCCTAACATTCTCCCACTTGACATAAACATTGTAATTACACCCATAGGAGTCACAAAAAAGGTAAAAAATCCCTTAGCCAATCATGCACTATCTCAATATTTACCATTATACATGATCCAACAAGACACTTACAAAAGAAGCCATGATAACCACCAAAAAAAAAACTACTTATATCCTACAACATGTCAGCTATGGAAGAAAAAAGAATATGCCAAGGTGAAATATATCAAATATCACTAAAACTTGAACCAATTTATACATGAACAAAAACATAAAATTTAAATGATAACAAATGATTTGAGTAGCTTCCTTACTCATACCAACTAGAATAACAACCATAACAAATTAAAACTCATCCAAGCTAACCATACCTAAAACTAGGGTATACAAGTCATAGATAGAACTTCATGCCATCAACATATAAATTCAAAATATATAATCAAGTCTCTATATATTCATCCTCCTACCTCAATGCAACATACCAATGTACAAATGATCACAACAAGGCCAACCAATTAAAAATTTATAAACATTGAAGAAATCATGTGGATATAAACAGTCCATATCTGAGTCATCCCATTGCAAGAATGTGGGTTACTAATCCATAACCTGCATAACTTGTAGATCCAAATATAATGGAATGTGCAAACTCATCATCACATTAGTAACCAGTAAACCAAGATATCAAAGAGGATAACTAGACATATATCTAAAAACTCCCACTATATAAGTAATATCAAATATTAAATAGATCAAGGTATACCAAGTTTACTTATAATACTTCACATAGATGATGTGGCTAATTCCTCTATTACATAGTGTTAAGGAAACACACATTGATATGAAAATATTGTAAGCCAATATGTTACAATACCTCTTTCACCATTAGTCTCCATAGATCTCCTAATTCTTCACAGTCAACCATGTGAAACTAAACATCCAAGAAGAATACCAAAAAAAAAGAGAGAATATACAAATCAAAACTTGTCCTTGTTCTACACTAACATATACCAAGTTGTGTAATGTATGATCTCCTTCACCATTCCCAAAATGAAATTATATCAACATCTAACATTCAAATAAAATGAGAATATGGCAACAATAGATGTAAACCTCTCATACTAGAGCTAGATCAAACAAACCAATCATTCTCGTAACAAATGTAATATTCCAAAAGCCACAAACTATTTCCTATAAATTTCCAAATAAGGCCTCATAACTAAATCCATAGCTCAAGAACAAAACAAGGAGAAAAATGGAAATCCATAATCAATGCATCTTCTTCTTAACAAGTCTTCACAATTTTTTATATTCAAGGCTAACTCATACGAGAAGATAAGAAACAAAATAAAGAATGTGCATATGATATTAAAGTGGGAAATACCTCTCAAATCATTCAATTGTTGAGTAGGCCAAGAGTGGAATTCAAGATTTTTATATGCACAAAACACCAAGAAATGACAGTCTTCTCTTCAAGTCCATAATGGATTCACATCCATAACTAGGTGTAGGCTCCTTAGTCTTTTTTGTTGAAATCCTCATCAAACAATAACTATCTCAACAAACGATCCCATAAATAAGAGATCTCTTAGCCTCACCCAAGTCTCTCTAGTCTCTATTAGCATCCAATAATCAATCCATGCCAACATCAAATATAACCCTATAAAATCATGAAGCTCCAAGCAAATGATTAATACTAAAAAACAAAGAGAATAAATAAGACCATTATCAAATTTTCAATTATAGAATTAGGAATGTATCATGACATCATGTTCTAACATCCCCTATTAGGAGATCACATGAAAATATCCATTCATCATCAATTGAAAAATCTCCCACTAAAATATATAACCAATCTCTCCAACCATCATGATAACCATCTCCTAATTGAAGATCCTCCATGGCCCCAGCACAATAAAAGAACTCAACACCATGGTCTCTAAAAATTTAAAGTACAACCATAATATCCAAACTAAGAAGATGAAAATGCAACAAATCTTTTGTCAATAAACCAAGTATAAATCATTACACTCACTACTATCTAAGGGAAAAATCCAATAAATCCTTATGAACCCAAAAACTATTACAAAGTTTCAATCGTCTTCCAATCAAATATTATGCATGGCTCACAACACACAAGCAACAACTTATAACCAAAATCTTGAAACAAAGAAGATAGAACACAAATGTAATGATATAAATCTCCGCTAAAATTAATACCAATTTATACATGGCATCATGACCAATATCATTTCCAATACTCTACTGAAAGTGAACAAAGCTTCTCATGCACCCTAAACTATTACTAAAGATTCAAATGGACAACTATGTCAAGTACTCCCAATAACCATCTCTCACTGTAATAAGGATACCAATGTAATAATTATGACCAAGAATATAACCTACCAGACAAAATCCATATTAGTTATATTTAAAATATCTACACATATACAACATCTCAAAGGAGAAATACATAATCAATGCCCTCCAATAGATAAATAATTAAAAAATAGATTCAAACCTACACTAGTATCATAAAAGATAGAGATATTCATGTATAACATATGGATTTCCAAGACTCGAACACTAGAATCAATGTTAGGTACATGATTTTCTAAAAAACCATATAATATTACCCATAGATCAATAAGAATCCTCCAAGAAACTATGCAAACCTATAATTATCTCCATCCAGAATACCTTGAATATAGTCTCATCACAGATCTACATACCATATATTTTAGTTAACATGTAAAACATGCAAAACCATCTCCATAAATCTTAAATTTATTTAAACATCTATACATTCACATCAAACATGTTATCTAAATAATGAAATAGGCATTGATCTACAAACCCATAGCTCAAAACAAAAGTAAGCTTCTACCTAAAAGGAAAACCAAGTTGTTTAGGAGCTTAAAAAATATGAAACATATCAACACCACAAGTCAAAGAGGTTAGTGGATTAAATCTTGTAGTTATTTCATGTAACCAAGGGCTAAAACCATGAATCTGAAATAAGCACTCCATTATGTAGTCCAGATTGAGGGTGTTCCTCTATGTGACTAGAATGACTCTACCCATCCAACATGAAAATATTCTCACTTCACATGACTACAAGGTAATAGAATAAAAAACCAAACAAGAGGATACACACATATTCTCAAAAAAGAGCACCACGTTATCAAAATAATAACCAATTCCATAAAGATCCATAATCGTGAGCTTCCAATGCCCAACATATAATGACATTGATAATATCCATGGTTTCTAATATCACAAATATGAAACACAAAGTTAACTCATAGAACATTCACTGCAGCCCTACAAGCCTTCCAACAACCTCCAATTCCTTCTAACCAATTCCCACAAGCTTTCCAAGCTAGGAAATAAAAAATAAGGAACACCCAAAACCAAATTCACCTTAAGCTCTAATACCAAATGATGAGAAATAAACAAGTTCTTATACTAATTGCTAAAAATTCAATCTCTATTGAAATATTACTTCAATGGTTGAGATACAAAGCTTGGAATACATCAACATGAAAATCTAAAACTTATATGATTGAATTTGAAAATTAAGTTGCCTTAATATGGAATTACCATGATTAGATCCATCTTCTTTATGATGCCAAAAATTAGCCAACATAACATGCTTATAAACACTACATTATGTGAACTTATAATATAAATATATAAAGAATAACATCACCATAAGATAGAATCTGTGTCATACAAAAATGGACCCTTTGCTTTACAATGGATTAATTCATGATAATTGGACTTAATGGGGCCTTGATTCAAGTTTTTTGAGGTATTTCATGCATCCACACTAGGTCTTGGACCCTTATACACTAAATAGAATGTGTTTATCAATGTCTTGTAAAGGTGGTGTATAGTCTTGCAAAGGACTTTCACACTTTTCTAGACTTAATTAACCTATTTCTTCCTAATTCAACATTATAAAATATATTCAAATGCATTATTACATCAATCTAGAAGATTCTTAATGTGAAATTAATGACAAACTAGTGTTGTAGTGTGATTTACCCATTCACATTGGTTCTGTACATTTATAGGCTATGTGGAATTAATTTTAGTGTTGTAAAGTGTACTTAATCACACTTTCACATTTATTTATGTGTCCCAAGCCCTATTTAACATTTACATCATCACTAATAAGTCTTTATTGACCCATATTGTGCATCACGAGGTGTTAATTGATCAAACACCCGACAAGATTGCAATTTAAACCTTATTTCCTAATTCCTTGGCTTCTTAGGTGTTGGAATAGACCTTGTGGGACCCATTCACCATTCATGGCTAATCAGTCCCCTCCAAGGGGGACCCATTTTCCATGTGTGGTGAATGAGTCCTATCTAGCCCCCATTTTGACCCTTAAGCGGGAAAAAGTGAAATTTAAAGTTTATTTTCACTATATGTCAACCTGTGATGAGGTATAGTCAGGATACTAAGGCACAATTGTCTATAAATAAGCATTTTTACCCTCATTTTACATCATCTTATCTCATTATCACATCTCTTTCTCATTATTACATCTCTCATGTTGAACTCATCTATCTTCTATTTCAAGTCAAGCAATTTAAGGTTTCTCCATTAGAAGTCTTCAAGTTAGCATTATAAAGCATTCAAGGGTAGATTTTACATGTATTTTTGTAGACATCCAAGATCAATCATCATTTCAAAGTACTTTATTCCATTTTTACATGTTTCATTCACTTGTTTCATCATTTTGGTTTAATTACCTAAACGGGGTTTGACCAAGGAAAACCCCCATGCCTTAACAATCCACAATTTCTCTTTTTGTGTTGTTTGTATGCAGATCTAGGTCCTTTGGAAGCTTGAGAATCATTGAATATTGCATTCCAAAGTTATTCAAGTCATCCTCCTATCATTCAAGTCAAATCATCAACAAAAAGTCACTTACAGACCCGATCCTGGTAGTTTTTGAAGTAGACACCTGTAGAAGATAGAAAGGTAGATCTAAAGCTATAGAATCATCCCCTGACTTTTTAGATCCCTAAAGGAGGACTGATTCGCCAAGCATGGTGAATTAGTACCATCTGTGGGCCTGTAAATTTTTTTATCAGATTTCATCTCCCAGTAGTTTGAAACATGTTTCTGAAAGTTATCACCAGAACAAGGACTAATTTTCCCTTGATGGCAAATGAGTCCTAACAGGCTAAAGGAACATCATCAATCAATATTCCAGACATTCTAGATTCATCACTCTACCTCCAGGTGCACTCCGATTTTATCTACCTCTTTCTGTTCTGCATATTTCATCTATTTAGTTTATTTTAGTAATACACAATGTGTTTTCAAACAGGTCATAATTCTTAGATTCTTATATTTTTCATTTATGTTTGATCAATTTCATAGTTTAGTAGCACTTAGATCACTCCATTTACATCATATCACATTGCACACATCCTAATTTGAGTGTTACATAAGCATTTTGGGACCTAAATCTCTCTCTTTCTAGGTGAAAAATCTTAGGAAGAGAGCAAGCATATTTAGGTTCCCAAAATCTATATCACATAATCTATGAGCCACAAATTAACAACACATGAGCATCACATAACACATAATTTACATGGAGAAATCCTTGCAGGAATCAACTCCACCAAGTAGAGAGGCCAAGTATGCATTACCTTCAAATAAATGATATTAAATACATTCACTTATGTTCTATTTTCCTTTGACATGGCATCACATGTACGCCTATAAAAACCTACCTCAATACCTATCCTTGTACATGTAATGAAACTCTACTTTCAACTATTGCTCATGCTTTCTACATCCAAGAGGCTAAATTTTTAGACTTGTGACCACATTTTAAGCTTGAAACAAGGCTCCCAAAGATGATCCTTCATTCCAAATTTCCCCAATCCTTGTATTACCTCCTCAAAATATGAAAGGACACTGATTTTGGCTCCAGTACTTTTTGTCCAATTTGGGCACCTGAAATTGGGAGATAAACATTACATTAAATGTAATAAATAATGGCATACCAAGAGACATCAGTTGCATCATTCAAATCTCTTTATTGGAGAATCCTAATAGGCATGCTCATTTATCCTTTCCTTATATTTTATTACCTTATTCTTGACATCCACATATGGGGAAAAAATATTAAATATTTATGTCTAGAAGTCACCTTTACCACTGCTAGTGGACCCATCACCCCTTATGAACACATTAGAAATAATGATGAGAACATAAACATGAAGCAATTGACATTTATTATATCATACTTATTTTTATATAAAATCCTTCATGTTGGTGTTGTTCTCAATTTACAACATGAGATTTTTCAATTGAGATCTAATGTTAATGTTGAACCTCAACACACGTACAAGGTACCACATAATCAAATTATTCGGATTTATTACATTATTCATGATATCCAAAAATCTATTTGTAAATGTCTTGCTCCTTCAACTATAACATTTCTATAGATCATGATTTGATTCCTTCGATGCTTTAATAGTTTAATTATGACTTCAATTGATATTTTTAACCTTTGAAGATTTTATTTTATACAAAATATGTTGATATGCATACCCTTAGTGTGAACTTGTATATTCATTTTCTTGATAATATACATTACTTAAATTTCTGAGGTTAAGGAAGATAACATTGTGGTATTTTGATAGGTTTTTGCTAACTAATTTTTTCTATTTATATTTTAAAACTGAGCTAAAAATATTTCATAATATAATCTTGCTCAGGTAATGCAAGTGATCAATTCTATGATTTGGCTAAGATGATTAGCCTTGTGGATTTTAGAAAAAAATGTCCTATTGACAATAAAATAAATTCAATGGATACATTCTAGTAAACGGGAACATCATTAAACATGTATATAATTCTCAATTCTATCATATCATCCTAGAAACCAATGAGTATACTAATAGAGAGTATAAATATTTCACATTTGGATTTGGGGTCTAAAATAAACCATTCTCTTTTAATTCCCAAGATCTACTTGTGTATGCTCTCCTATTGCATCTTAGTGTGATCTAGAGGATCATAAATAGGTGATCTTGTTTTATTTTTAGGGGGCTTTCCTAGGGATTTCACCACCCTAGGGAACAAACCCTACTCTCAAGTTTTATTTTATTTTATTGATATTTTTATATTCCTAAAATACATATGTATTTTTTTTAATAAATTTTTAATCCACATATTTAAATTTTAAAAAATTGTATAAGATTGTTATATATTTTATTGTACACGCATTTTTATTAAAAAATAATAATTTATGAAGAAATTATGTGACACAAATACCTAGGGATGTATTTTTCAAGATGCATCCACTTCAAAAAAATCACAAAAGTAAAATTAATCAATTAAAAAACATACAACTTATAATAATCACTCTTAATTATATTTCTATCAATTAATTTTGAAAAATATTTAACATAGAAAAAAAGATAGGGTGGATCACACATCAAATATTATGTTATATTTAAGTGATAAAAATATACATATTTTTTTGAGCTGAAGTAGTACTAGGATGGGTGACCTCCGGGGAAGGCTCAGTGCTTCACCTTTGTGAGCAGATCACCTAGATGTAATGAGTGCTAAGTGGACCATTCATTATCATGAGAGATGGGTTCTTGTGAACGACTACTCATGAAACATGGGTCAATGAGTTTGACTCAAAAACTACATAGTTGAATCCTGATAGCAATATCATAAAACCATTATAGTTTAGAAATTAGATTCATAGTACTACTTTTTTTGTTTTAACAATATCTTCAAATCTTGAGTATAAGAATTTTAAATTACTCATCCAAGTTTAGTTTTAGCCAATTTAACGGAAAAGTAATCAATTTTGATATACATTTGGCAACAATCTTGTGTATTCCACACTTCTAACTTGTTAAATATCATTGTGCAATGAGTCGTTTAAGATAAACCTAAGAGTAAAAATCCTAGTCATGAACATGAACATGATTGTAATTTTAGGGAAACATAAACACATAGATTATCATAAAAGTAGAAGCCATAGTCAATTTGAAGTAGTACCAAAGTCTCCTTAAAGAAATGAGTGTCTTGGAAATCAATACAAACGCAGGTTAAAATAAATAGTCCCAGTTAAAGCCATGTATACACAACTTTTTGTTTACTATCTAGAACTAATTAAAAATCAATCACTAATTGTTCAATCTTTGTAATTGAATGTGTTCAATCAAATACAAACAATTTTTAATTACATATAGAAAAAAATTGTTTAATGTTTAATTAATAAAAAATTAAAAATATTTTAAATTTTTCAAACAAATACATTTGACAAATATAAAGCCAACTTCTCCAACATTTACCTATGTACATTCCTACATCATAATATTTTCTAAAAATAAAATATAAATATCTTTAAAATAAACCAAAAACAAAATACATATTATAATTACAACTACATTTATATAGACATATATGTAAAATGTAGAAGTATAAATAAGACACATGAACTAATTCATAGAATGCCTCAAAAGGACAAATCCCTCGAAGGGACAAATCCTCTTAGACTAGAGGATTGAGATTTATTACAGAAGAAACTCGTTCAGAGGTGGTAGTAGAATCTCCCTGTGGCATCTTCATACATATGCTAGCGTACTACTATGGAGGCTTTTTTATATATATGAAATAAACGACACCCACTCTTTAAACACAAAATTTGGACTTTCTTTTACAGCCTTTCGTATACTAGTCATCTCCTTTATCCTTTCTTGGGGGTCACGCATAGAATAGTAGGAAAGTTACAAATTGTTTATATATTAATACCAAATGTAGACACTTTCAAGATCCGAATTACCACGTGGGTCAACTTTGGATCGAAAGTAGTTGGTAGAGTCAAAAGTTTTCGAGACGGAGTTGGTAGCGTCTATAATTGAATTTATCAACATTTTACATTTTACTTTTGATAGGAGGTGGTCAACAACGGAGGCTGTTCTCGTTATATATTCGTGCCTTCAACGCAAAGCAATTTCTACCGAGTAATGATGATGGTGGCGAACAAGTATTTAGCAGCGGTTGCAGTGGCCGCAATGATAACAATGTTTTCCCTGCAAACTGCCCAAGCACATCTGTTGAAGGAGAAAATCACTCACTTGCAATTCTATTTCCATGACAGGGTCGCGGGAGAAAATGTGACGGTCGTGAAGGTAGCGAGGGCTCCAACTACTAACACGTCGGCTACTGTCTTCGGAGAGGTATCTGTGTTGGACGATCCGTTGACGGAAGGGCCTGAGCTCACCTCCAAATCGGTGGGCAGAGCTCAGGGTTTGTACGCCTCCGCCAGCCAAGAGCAACTTCAACTGCTAATGGCACTCACCTTTGTTTTTCAGAGCGGAGAGTTCAACGGCAGTACACTCGCCATGGTGGGCAACAACGCCGTGCTTACCGATGTTAGAGAGATGCCAATTGTGGGAGGAAGTGGGAAATTCAGGGTTGCTCGAGGGTATGCTCTCGCCCAAACTCACTCCTTCGACAGCCAAACGGGCAATGCAATCGTTCTTTACAATGTCACCGTACATCATTACTGATGCTCTAATATAGTTTCCCCTATTTTTTCATCTCCTTATTTAGACTTTAAATGCCTGTTAGAAGCTGAAACTATTTATCGAAAAAAAAATATTGTTGAATAAAGCTGCAGTTAGAATGTAAAATCACAGAGTATCCGATCACAATACATAAGATCCTTCTGCTGATAGAGCTGACACTGTTTATCCAATTCTTGTAAGACAGTTTCATCTTAAATCTATTTTGTTTTGTTATGTCTACCTCTTTCAAATTTATGTATTAAGGGAGAGGATCTAATAGATAAGCCTGCATTAATTGTTACAAATTCTTTTAATATGTAGTTAAAAAAATATCATTAGAAGTTTAATAAAAAAATCAATGTATGTGCATATGTACATGTGTAATTATGTTTTTCAAGATGTATCAAATAAAATTCAAATTGGTTGCGATAGAAGATCACTTATAAAAATTACTGTTTCTTTATAAAATTCAAATTGGTTGCGATAGAAGATCACTTATAAAAATTACTAAGAAATGTAGCTTTTCAATAAATTATATGTGCATGTACTATAAAAGCTACCATTTTTTAAGAGGAGAAAGGTCAAATGGCTTCAAGTTAGACATGCACATAATTACTAAGAAATGTAGCTTTTCAATAAATTATATGTGCATGTACTATGAAAGCTACCATTTTTTTAAAACTAAGAAATGTAGCTTTTCAATAAATTATATGTGCATGTACTATAAAAGCTACCATTTTTTAAGAGGAGAAAGGTCAAATGGCTTCAAGTTAGACATGCACATAATCACTTGATGATTCTTAAGGTATCATAAATAAATATGTATTTATTATACTTAGATCTTCAAGTGCACATTTATATATACTTGATTTACACCCATGACCAATGCTTTTGGGTCCAAATTTGTAGGGATGATGAGGATTTAAATATGTTTTATGGATCTAGCTCAAAATGAGAAAATTATTATTACAACTAATGGTATAAGAAAAATAGGATCTCAAGATAGTGGGAAATTATCAAGGATGCCAATTTTTAGTGCTATGTATTTAGCCTCCACTTTAGTAAAAGTATGATCTTATGTTCATATTCACACTAGAGGAATAAATATCCATATCAAAATGTTAAAGAAATGAGATGACATCAACTTGAGAGATGTGCAAGCCCCCAACTTAGGATCTCATCAATCTGCAATGTTTAAAAAAAACATGCACATAAAATAATAAAAGACTCACTTGCATATAAGACACACAAAGAATGCACAAAGTAAATACATTATATACAAATAATACACAAGAAAAACACATGAAATGCACAAATAAAATGCACCAAAGACACAAATTAGACTCATAGAAAATATAAGATAAACAATAAAAACATAATAAGATACAAACACAAGGTTAGTACTAAAAAACATTCGTTATATATTTGTGCCTTCAACGCAAAGAAATTTCTATCGAGTAATGATGATGGCGAAGAAGCATTTAGCAACGGTTGCAGTGGCCGCAATCATAACAATGTTTTCCCTGCAAGCTGCCCAAGCATATGTGTTGAAGGAGAAAATAAGTCACTTGCGATTCTATTTGCATGATAGGATTGAGGGGTAAAATGTGACGGTCGTGAAGGTAGCATCGGCTCCAACGACTAAGACGTCGGCTAGTGCCTTCAAACACAATAAAAACATAGTAAGATACAAACACAAGGTTAGTACTAAAAAACATTCGAGTCTATAAGGCAAAGAGACCTCAATCTTAATTTTTTCTCAAATACCAAATGTCATCCATTAAATGTGTTAGACAAAATGGTGCTCACATAAGAATGTAAAATCACTCATGAAACACATGGCTCCACTAGCAAGCAAGGCGTCTTATGCTAGGTGGCCATGTAAAAATGCTCAATTTCATGAATTAGCAAGCTCTGTTTTACCAAATTATCCATGGACTATTTGTTAACCACACCTTAGGGGGAGTGCACAAAAGTTTAATGTTGCATGGGGATGAATCAATTCTCCACATCACAGGGAATGAATTGATAACCATGTCTCAGGGGCATTATAACAACACCACCACTAAAGGGGTAGGTTAATAAGTCAAATCTTATAAGCCGTCTATGAAATGGATAGGGTGATATGCCCACCCCTAAAATATCAACATACTTTTTATGTTGGTATTTTAAGGAAATAAGAAAAGTTGAGAGGGGATCCTTGAAAAGAATATGCACCTCCCAATACTAATTATCCTTGCCCCCCAAGTGTAAAGGCAAAGACAGCCATGGTAGAGACTTTCATGTCGCTACAAAAAAATATGGTTGCACTTAAGATTGTACCACCATGAATGACAATGAGCAAACACATGAAGCTAAAAATGCCACCTAGTGAGGAGCAACACCATAGAAGAGACCATTATTATTTAGAAGGATTAGGTGCATCAACACATGGAAGAGCACCACAATCACTAAGTTTTTATATTTTACTACTCAAGGTCTTGCATTCATTTGTCCAATGACCATGCACTTGATTATATGTACAAATGAGTTACTTCTATAAAAATTATTTCTTGTTGGAGGAGGAAGAGTAATCAAGACCTGGATTTGAGAAGCCTCGAAAAAATATACTCTTTCTTTGACAATGGTGTAAGAGACAAGTTTTTCTCTTGTGAAGAAAAGATTGTTCACTTACCATGTGATGTTTAAAATATAGTAGATGATGACTGATGAGATGAAGATGGAAGAGAAGGTTGGAAACCTAAACCCATTTTTGAAAAATATGGTATAGACTTTGCATGATCCCTAAATCCTTGTTTCATGTTTTCATTATATCTATTTTTAGAAAGAATTTTATATCCAAGCCCATAACACTTTTCCAACTTATCTAAAGAAATCTTACATACAGTATTATGAGAGGAATTAATTCTTTCATAAGAATGAAAATCCTTTCTAAGTGTTTTAAATTTAGGATCGCCAAAACATGAGGTATGAAAGCTAAAGATCCCCCATTGCCATCATGGGGTGATGTTTTCGGATTTGTTGATGAACAAAAAGAATGAGTGAATGAAATGTAAGACTCCTTTGGTTTATATTGTGATATTTTTTTACTCTCTTAAATAGGATGGTGTAAAATCTAATGAACTCCAATCATCATCAAAACATGTTTTTGAAGATGAAGCAATATCATGATCATGATTTGTATTCTAATCTTTAGAATTTTATGGCAAGATTTTAGAGTCCCCATTGAAACGAGATGTAAAATCCAATGATCCCTAATCATCACCCAAGAGTGTACACACAGTATCATTATCATTAAAATAAAATGGCTCAACTTTTAAAGATGGAATCATTATATTAAGAGAGTTGGAATTGTTATGTTTGACATGGACTTGTGAATTATAATTTTTTTAATTTTCTTTAATTGTATATACCTTGTTATTATATTCATACTTCATGTCATGGTTAAGAGTAGACATGACTTCCTTCATGCTGTGAATCCACAATCTACGTAAGAGAAGATTGCATGAAAGAGGTCATTGCATGAAATGGATAGCGGTAGGAAAAATCATAGGTACTACCTTAATGGGTCCCTAATAGTTTCTTAACAATTGAAACAAAAAAATGGAACCCTAGGTCGAATGTATAAACCTAGGATTCAAATTTTATTGTTGTTGGGGATGTCTTTTTCTATTGTTTCATTAAGATGGGGATCCACAAGGTGTATAGATTGACTTTCAACCATGAAGGTGAGCTATTCATACTTGGATCTACATCTTATTGAGTCTTGAAATGAATTGAAATTGATTTTTTTGGAAACATGAGCATGATGATCTATGGTGTTGTCATTGATGACAACACACTTCTCTACTTCACTCCACCTTTGACATCACCCCCCCTCTTAGTATTCTGGGTGTTCAAAAATTGGTATTAGACAAAGGTTCCTTCAATTTACTTGATTTCTTCAGCATATTGGTGTATGTATAGGTTGGTTTACTTGATCCATTGGTGAAATTTTTAGAGAGAAATCTCTTGGTGCTAAGATTTATGGAATGTTTGGGAGTCCTTGTGATGATATACTAAAGGCTTGATTGTATTTTACCTAACTTTTCACTATTGCATTTAATGCAATTTTTATGTCACAAATAAAGTGTTTATATTTCATTTTACACATTCTAAAACATATTTATGTTCGAGTAATTGAAGAGGATATTAGATGAAACAGGGTCTAAAGTGTTGAACGAAACCCTATCGATAAAATTTCCATGAGGTATTTACAATTTATTACAAACCCTACCTCAGAGAATATTATAATGTTTACTCCTTAGGCTATTAGTGTGCTTGAAAAGTCGAGACCTAAATTTAAGAATCATCCATACAAATCAACGGTAACAGATAAATGGGTGTTCTCTAGGGTTCCTTCAAATGTGCTACACATAGAAGATGTGTGAATTTACACATTCAAAGATGGATGAATATGATCACTTGAAAATGGTGGAGTTTAGGGAAAAGGTGCTAACTAGAGATCATTTTGAGTTGAAATAAGAGTATGCAAGCTTGACAGAGAAAAAGTTAGATGTATGGATGGCGTTTCCTAATTTATGTTTTGAAGATGAGTGGGTGAAGTATGTTCTAAGTAGAATTCATGATAAATTCATGTGATTAGACATGCCACATATGATAACCAAAGAGAAAATTAGGGTTGTTATTGGTTTGAGCTCCATAGGACCTATTCTGGCATTGAAGGAAGTAAAGAATGAAGTGGCGATGAATCTTACAGAATCCAAGTTTGACAAGTGTTCCCTAATAGTGAATGACATTGAAGATCTTATAGTCAAAAATGCTACAATTATGATTGATTACAAGATATTTTTCACAAACAGAGAGAATTTTGTCACTTCAATTGTGATACATATGACTTATCAAATGGTGAAAGATGGTAAAGACTTTGATCTTTGTGAGATCCCCAGATTACATTTGTTGGAAAATCTAAAAAAGACTGAGTCAAAACACCATTTACTATATGGTACTCTTATCATTTGCTTAATTTTTATTTTCTCAATGAGTTTCTTGTAGTGAAGAATATTGTATGGCAAGATAATATTCCTATAGCTATTAAAATTAGAGATCATTTGAGAAGATTTCTTTCTAAAGATTCTTGTGGTTCAATGTTGTGGGGATTCTTTAAACCTTTTCAAACTCAGATATAAGAAAGATAAAGGATTCCAATTAAAGTTGTGAATAAGTATAAGAATGAACTTGTTAAATAGGGTAGGACAACTGAGAGAGGGAAGGTGAATCAGTTGTCACCAAATTCAAATTCAAAACTTTAAATACTTATTAGCTTCACAACCACATTGTTCTATTATTAAGTTTGAACATGAAACGTGGATAACGAAAAGTAAAATCAACACAATGAACACCAGATTTTACGTGGAAAACCTAAAGAGGGAAAAACCACAGTGAGGATTAACTCACAATATAAAGTAGTTCCAAAATTGAATGTATAAGGCTCACTGCCCTGAAAGGACTCACTGTCTGGATACAAAAGCTCACTACTTACAAGGAGCCTCATTACCTATAAAAATATTTACAAAGCAAAAATTGCGCTTTACAGCCAAAATGAACTGAAAAGAGTACACCTAACAAGTGTTGATGTAGTTCTGGTGATGCTCAAAAGAATGACTTAACACACTTCATCATTTTCACTCTTGTTCACTTTTGCATTCACTACTACTTCATCAATTACACCATTTAATCTTCAACCTTTCCCAATATATAAACTTTATTCATCCACAAGCATCACTTAGGTCGGCCTAATTAGATGTATTTCCTTGTTTATGAAAAATACCAACTTGTCAGCTACAAGCATTCACAGAATATTTCCAAAATGAAATCCAAAATTTCCAACATGCTACATTATTTCAGCATGGACCTAAGATACACCACACATATATCCGCATAAGAAAAATTAATTCATCATATCATGAATTATCTAAGAAGTTGGTCAGAAATAGACTTAATTGCAAAAAGTAATCAACAAAATAATGCCAATACATCGTATGAGCACTAGAGCGCAAGAGATTCTGAACATAAATGCTTTTAGTAATCATAAACTATTTCCCAAAACTATGAGCAACAATAATCAACTACAGATGATTGTGGACTCAAATACCAGAGGGTGCAACTTGAATACCAATTCAGATACCAAACTAAAATACTGGATCAAGAACTGACTTTTACTTGCAATCAAAACATGGTGACATCAATGACAACACAAAACTATAGAGATGGCCATTCTTCTTCATTCTTCCAATAATCTCCCCTTTTTTCATTGTTGGCAACATGTGCCAAAATTTTCAAAACACAACATTCTCTCAGCTTACATGACTCTTTCCCCATAGCTTTATACTCTAACTCTCTCCCCCTTTGACATCAATGGCAAAGGGAGATCAAAAAGGTAGGATGTATATGATGACACAAGAATTCCAACTTCCCATTTCAAACATTAAAACAAGAATGACACTTTTTACATGAAATATTTTCTTATACCTCTCTCTTATGATTGGGATAATTCTTTTGTAGACAAGTATAGTCGAATTCATTCTTGCACTCATACCTTCCAACAAAGATAAATACGTAAAAGGGAATGTCTAATCAAAAGACAGACATAGTCGTTCACAATTTTTTAGCATGAGAGAGGATTCCATAGAGATGATCTAACCGGACCTCAGCAACTTCCTTAACCAACCAGAAGGTTCTAACCATATCTTATATTTTCCTTTGAGTAGTTAGCAATTCTACCAACAATTCTCCAACTCTTATTCTCTATTTTCCATACCTATTTTTGAAGAAATCAAATTTCTTTCCAATACTATTCATCTCAGCTTCAATAGCTTCAATTATGCTTCTGAAATTATCAACAGCTATCGGCCAACAGAGACAATACCTATAAATTTCAGATATTTCTTTGATGCATTCTTTTGTCTCATTGATATGTTTAAAGATAGTACTTTCTTTTCTTTGTTACACCTTCTTTCAAGCATAGCTTTGAATTTATGTCCTTCAGGTCCTTCCAATAATGTTCTCTCATCAACAATCTCTACAAGAACATCTAGTAAAGAATCTAACACATCTAAAACTGAAATACCTTTATTCAACAAATAATCAACCAACACATCATCAATTTTATGTTTCTCAACTTGAGAGCACATATTCCACATTTCACCAATCTTCTTCATTTCACCTTTATCTAGTAACATCTATATATCCTCTATATTAGATCCAAATAGAAATTATTCTTCATTCTTCTCTTTTGGGACACCTGTTACAATAGTTTTCCTCTTTTTCAATTCCATAGGAGACTCACCAATGATAACTTCCAACTCTCTCTTACCAAAGGATGAACCCACTTCAAATTGACTCAGTATTGACATACCAGAGCATAGATTTGTTCGTAAGGATGTGAAATATGATCTGCAATCACTTACATTATCTACCAATGAGTCCAAGTATCTATAGACTTGTTTCCTAATAGGAATACCAGATACCCACACTACATTTTCTCTTCCCGGTAGGGAGTTCAAAAAGTAAAAGGCCAAGCACACAATAAAATATCCAAACCAAAGTGGATAACCCTCAACCAATGAAATTTGGGAATTCTTAGTTATATTTTCAAGTAATAGGCTACACAAATCAAACTTCCTATTTTCCTTAGCCATCATATGTGCAATATATACAACAATAGCCGATGTCGAGCCTTCACAATTTTTGAAATAGATTTTATATGAAATGCCATATGCAACATACCTTACAGCTAAATGTGCAAGAGTGTTTATCAATAGAGCTCAGGGATCTTTATTAAAGCCAGTTAGTTCCTCCACATCATTGTATTTCATGGTTTTCTTTCTAGGGAGATCCCCAATACTGCATAAGCCATTAATTGCTTTGATCGCTTCCTTTGTGATTAGGTGGGGTTTATCCAATACAGTGTTTCCATTCTTGAAACGACTCAACAAGAACAAATCTTTATTAGTAAACCAAGGAAATTCTCCCTAGAAATCCATACCTAGAGTTTTTATGCTCTGTAATTCATTTTCCTTCAGCCCTAGTTCCATTTCTTTCATCATCCTATGATCAAATTATTCCAATTCAACTCCTTTCATCTTCAATGGAATATCACCACTCGATCCTCTATCCTTTTCCACATGCTTAACTTTTTTGAATTTGTTAATGTTCAATCAAGACTTCTTCTATTCCTTCACAAACTAAATAATAATTCCTTAGTATTTATAACAATTTCTTCAACTTATTTTAGAAATGCTTCAGATTTCTTTGAGATTGCTCCAAGATGCCTTTTCAAACTCTTCAAGTGCACAACTAATCAAAGAGGCTTATAAATTTTACCTTATACACCATCGATTTTACCTAATTCATATTAAATACGGAAAGCATCAAAAGGCTGCTAAAAACATTCTTCTCAACATAGAAAACCCTAATTCAGTCTACAAATCAGTATGGACCAACATGTTTTCTTCTGGTTCCTTTTCCAAAACCTCTGATTATTCAGTTTTCACATTCCATCCTCATGCCAGCCTCTGACACGCCATTCATCCAGGAGGTTTTTTATAATTTTCTGATAATGCTCCCCTAAGATCATGCTAGGTTTAATTCCCAAAGGAATTGTTTGTACTAGATGAGGGCACAAATGCATCAACAGTTTCAAGTTCTTCTTCTTCTTTCTTCTTCCATACCTTATTCATCTCTTACTTCATCTCTTCTTTGTCGATCTTCTTTACCAGTTATTTTTTCTCTATTGGAGTAGATGAATTTCCATTCTTACTTTTGTAAACCTTTTAGATATGTTCATGTTTGTTACAATTATAGCAGACAACACTTTTCTAATTAGTCCGACCTCCATTACTTCTCGATCTACATTGATTTTATTTGTGTCCAAATTTTTTACAAGTATAGTAGTAGGAATTAAAGGATTGATTCATTCTACCTCCATTAAACCTATTCATCATCACCTAGTTGATCTTTCTCACCTGAGATATGTATTTAGTAGCTTTATGTCCAAATTTCTTACATACAGAACATTGTCCAATGAAGGGACTAGAAAACTGATTCATCCTACTCCTACATTATGTTTCCTTGTGACCATATTTATTACAGGAAAAAAAAATACCATTGAAAGAGGGATACCTTTGTTCATTAGGCTATCTCACATGCAATCTCCTTGCAAACTTTCTTTTATGCTTCCTTTTGTCCTGATTCATTTGATTGTCCTTATAATTTTCAGCTACTTCATTTCCCAAGCCACCTTTGACTTTACTTAGTTTTTGTCCTGCAAGTAGTTTTCCAAGCTTGTTGGAGCTATATCTGAAATTGTTCTCATAAATTTTTTCCTTCTCTAGCTTAAATCTCAAGTTTACTACCTCTTGTTCAAGTTTAGAGCATTCATCATATTTGTTTTGTACCATTGTATTTAGACATTTTTCAATTCTCATATTTTCTTCTACAAGCACTTTCAGTCCAATGATCTCTTGTTTCTACTGCTCACTTACTTCTCCATGTCTTTCCTTGAATTTTTTAATTATTCTTTTAGCTTCCAGACACATTCCTTAGCCTCATCTAGATTTTCTTTCAAGTCTTTGTTTTCATTTTCTACCTTATCAATATCTTCAAGTACAGTTTGGAGTTCTTTATAATTCATTACTTCCATCTTTAGGATCTCCCTCGAGTTCTTAGGCTTATCTGGAGGAACCAAGCTATGATACCAATTATTAAATGGCGCGAGACAACTGAGAAGGGGGGTGAATCAGTTGTCGGGTATGTGCAGGATCATGATGGGCCAAAAAGTGGCGATATGATGCGTATGTGTAGGGTATGTGGCTGACGACTTTTTTTTACCCAAAATTGATGAAACGAGAAGGGTTTTTAAAGGAGATTCTCAACTTTCCACCAATATAAATTACACTATACTTTCAATTTAATAAATTATTATTATGCATTTTCTATTTTAATTATGACTAAAGTCCTGATTGATAGGCTAATTGAAAAAAATCTATAGCTTTCAAACAATATCACATTTTTTGAATCCAAAACATGCATCACATTCTATGCTTCACATACTACAAGATTAAAAAATTAAAAATTGAATTTCATGAAGTTTTGACCAAGTTAAGGTGGTTAGACATAAGAGTTTTTATATTTTTTAAAAGTTGTAATAAAAATTCATAATTAATTATTTACTTGAAAAAATTGCAAAAAAATATGCATCACATCCAGACATGAGTCCTCTACTTATATCTAAAATCTTACAAAAAAATATTATCATTTTATTATGGTTAGGGTGGTCAGACAGACACCTACTTATTTTTTCCCTGAAATTTAAGTACTACTACATTGAAATTTCAAATTTTCACCAAATAGATTTTGTCTTTTTTTTCAATAAACCTAGTAGTTTAGAAACTACATTCAATTTTCTATAGATTCTATTCTTACATATTTTTTAAATAATATAGATAACTTAGTCAAATTTTTACGTCAAGTTTCCTAACTCTAATTTTTCTGAATTTTTTGCCACTTAAGGGCCTTTTTTTTCCATGATGATCCTGCACATCCCCTGTCACCAAACTCAAATTCAAAACTTTAAATACTTATTAGCTTCACAACCACACTATTCTGCTATTAAGTTTGAACATGAAATGTGGATAATAGAAAGAAAAATCAACACAATGAACACCATATTTTATGTGGACAACCCAAAGAGGGAAAAACCGTGGTGAGGATTAACTCACAATATAAAGTAGTCCCAAAACTAAATGTATAAGGCTCACTACCAAGGGCTCACTACCTTGAAAGGACTCACTGCCTAGATACAAAAGCTCACTACTTACAAGGAGGCTCACTACCTACAAAAATATTTACAAAGAAAAAATTGGGCTTTATAGCCAAAATGAGCTGAAAAGAGTGCACCTTACAAGTGTTGATGCAGTTCTAGTGATGCTCAATAGACTGACTTAACACACTTCATCATTTTCACTCTTCTTCACTTTCGCATTCACTACTGCTTCATCGATTACACCATTTAATCTTCAACCCTATCCAATATATATACTCAATTCATCCACAAGCATCAATTAGGTTGGCCTAATTAGATGCATTTCCTTGTTTATCAAAAATACCAAATTGTTAGCTACAAGAATTCACAAAATCTTTCCAAAAGGTAATCCAAATGTCCAACACACTACATCATGTTAGCATGGACCTAAGATAGGTCACACATATATCTACATAAGAAAACTCAATTCATCATATCACGACTTATCCAAAAAGTCAGCTAGAAATATAGACTTAATTGCAAAAAGTAATCAATGGAATACTGTCGATACGCCATATGAGCACCGGAGCACAAGATATTTTGAACATACATGCTTTCAACAATCATAAACGGTTTCCCAAAACTACAAGCAGCAACAATCAACTATGGAGGATTACAGACTATAATACTGAAGGGTACAACTTGAATACCGATTCAGATACCAGACCAAAGTACTAGATCAAGCACTAACTTAGACTTGCAATCCCAACATGGTGACATCAATGAAAACACAAAACTATAGAGATGACCATTCTTCTTCATTCTTCAAACAGAATTAGTATTTATGGTTAGCAGAGATTACTACTAAATGGAAGTATTTCAACCAAGAACTATTTGGGTTTCAGAACAACCTTATGAAGGTAGATGAGTTTGAATGTATTGGTCTTGTAGAGATTGTGTTGAGAAAATATGGAGCTAAAAAAGTTGAAAGGTTTGGTACTTATGAAGAGAAATCAAGTAAGGAGAACCTGGAAAATAAAAAGAAGGATATTGAAGAAAATGTTAAAAAGATGAAAACTAAATTGGAAAAGGAGTTTGGTACCCCTAAGGACCTTGTAGAGAAATCCAAAGATACACATACTCCTCTACAGACTCCACTAAGATCAAGAAGGTTTGCATGACCTCAATCTCAACACCTACTATTACTAAGACCTTTGGAACAAAACCAATGGTGGTTCTAAGAAGATAGAAACATCTAGCCTTCCTAAGCAACAAAAGGATCCAAAGCGAAGGAATAAAGAAAAAGAAACAAGAGTTATATATTTAGAAGAAGAAGAATAGAAAGAGGAAGAACATCAATTGGTTCAGAAAATAAAATCAAAAGTCTCTTAGGAAGAGACTAGTACAAAAAAGGGAAAGAAGAAAGATGAGAACCCTTTGTTCCATGAGCATAGTCCCATGAATTTTGATGCCCTTTTCAATGCTATATCAGAGTTTGGAATTCTAAAGGATACAATTAAAATGTATCTGGAAGCAAATAATGGAGATAAGGCAACAATTGAAGAGGAAATTGTCAAAAAATATGGTGAAATTTAATTTTGGCCTAGGTGAGATAGAGGATCAGTTTCTAGATGATCTAAAAGGTGTATTGAGTGTAAGAAGATGAGCCAATTACAAACAATAAAAAGATGAAAAAAATTTCCTCAGAGAAGATTGGTTCCTCATTATCTCACGAGGAAATAGCTAAATTGTCTCACTTGTGTGCCAAAAATTTCAAGACAAGACAAAGTGAAAATATTCTTATTGGAAAATGTAAGGATGATATAAAGAAGGAAAGGAAATAAACATTGTAAATAGTTAAACACATTCTTAAAGAATTAGGAGCTTCTCCAAGTGATAAAATTAAATGTAGCAAGATATATCCCTCCTTGAAAGTAATGAGCTAGTCAATGACATGAGTAAGAAGATATGATAACATATAACACCCCTCTAGATATGGAGATAACTACTAAATAAAACAAATAGGATGAGCAAGGATTTTTGGAGAAGACTAAAGCTCAAAAGGAACAAACTATGCCTCCTCTAGAAGTTGACAAGATTGTATTAGAGTGTTCTGGCAGTAGAGAGAAGGAGAAGAATGATACACAAGCATAAAAAATCACTAGAACAGGTTGTGAATTATCTGCAACCTCTGGAGATTCATTCAAATATATTTAGGATATGCAATTACAGTTCCAACAAGTCATGTCTACACAATTGTTACAAATTCGTATGCAACAAGGTCAAGTAGATATGGATAGGATCTTTCCTCTCCATAAGTTGTAGCTTGGTGATGTATTTCATGCCTTTGAAAGAAAGGAGATACTTCAAACTCACTAGAAGAGAACAAAGTTGGTTGATGAAGCTGCCAAGGTGCTATAAGAAGGCCTTCCTAGAGTATCCCTTGATGCTTCCTTAGTGAGTGTGCAACAATTGAAATTACTGCTAGATTCCTTTAAGGAGTACTTTTCTAGTCTAGAAGAGAAGATTTAAGGGTAATAAACAAAGATTTTGGATGATAAGAGGCTACTTGATGCCTCAAATAAGTGTGCTACTGCACACACCAAGTTGCAAGGAAACTTGAAGAATGTTCACAAGTGTTGGGAGGAAGCTAAATAATTGTTTCATTTTTTCTTGAAATTACCAGTGTCTAAAAAGAGTGCAAAGGATCAGATGGCTAGTGTTAGACGTACTCCTCTTCGTGAGGTTAGCAATGAATCTTAGGTTTCTTTTCCTCCTTGTGCATCCAATTGTAATTTGTTGGAGTACATTCCGACCTTATCTTTGATCTTTTCTAGATCGATGAACCTCATCTTGCATGAGCTCAATGAAGAAAACCATGAGGGGCCTGTTAGTCTAGGTTTTTTAATATTTTTCCTACACATTATTAAGCATACCTTAGGTTATAGGAGATGTGGTTTATGTGAGGACACATGGCATAATCCATCGGTTACATGTGTTTCTCCCACTCACACTTAGGTGGTTGATTCTCACACCCTCTTTTGACCTTATATGCCACCTCACAAAACCACTCATTTGTCTCTTTCTGAGTAGGTTATGCCACCTATTTGGCATTTTCCAAGTAGGCATAACTCCCACCTAATTTGGTTATTTGGGAGTTATTACCCCTCTTGGAATTATTTTCCCATATTGTGCTATATAATCAGCACTCACCTCTCCCTCCTATCTAGTCAAGATGAGTTCATATTAACTCAATCAATTCAAAGGAGAGTTGAGGCATATTGTATCATTTAGTGTGTGATAATAACATCATTTTGTTATTGCACTATATTCCTGCATTTTATCTCTTGCTGCTCTCATGTGGAAGGTTTATCTTGGTTTTGCAGGTGATCTTGGGTGCTCGAGTTCATCAACAACTCTTACATGGTAGCAGAGCATCAGATCTGCAAGCCCCTTCTCAAATTTGAGAGATTTGTGAGTGTTTAATCAATATTGCAGGTTGCAACATGCCTTTTCTTGTCTTAAGTAGGTGATTCTACCTTTTCATGCTGTTTTTTGGTTGTTGGGGTCGTTTTATGTTGCTAAAGACATTTTTTTTTACACTACATCCATATTTTCTGTATATTTTAAAGAAAATCCGCCATCTGGGTTTTGTTCATAGCAAAAAAAAACCATTTGGGTCATTGCTAATTTTTGCATACAGGTTACATATTTTGCAGAATCTAAATCAGAATATTTCTGCAGACCCCCTCTCCAATTGCATTTTTTATTTTGTAGTCAATCTTTGGAGGGCCATAATTCAGTCATACAAGCTCTTTTTTCAGAGAATTTTTTTTTGATTTGGGGTAGAATTTCACAAGCTTTGCAGTGGTGTGATCCATTTTTTCTCAAATGATCCGGATTTTCCAGAAAATCAGTTTTATCAGCAGATCTGAAGGACAGTTCTCATTTTTATAACTTCAAATTGATGTAACTTTCACATACGACCTCGTATTGAGGTGATTATTTTTTTGAAAGTGAATTTTTTTTAGAACTACACATTGGTGCTATTTTGAGGTTCTAATTCTGAGATTTGATTGTACTTTCAGTATTTGGGTCTATTTTAGACATTTGTAAAACTCTGGAAAACAACTACAGCATTGTAAACGCACTGATTTATAAAGTGCCAAATTATTTTTTGTTGGGGGGATTCTTGTTTGAGTGAAAAAGGGGGGTCTCTCTTTGTGTGTGTGTGTTTTTTGATCTGTTCACTTGTGCTTTTCTTTTCCTTCACACATGGATCATTCTAAGGTTCCTTTGCTAACACCTTATAATTATGCAACATGGCATCAACATGCATGGAATGCCTTAATGCAACTTGGGTATACTCCATATGTTGAAAACAAGGTAGCTGAACTTGAAGATGATAAGGAAAAGATAAAATGGATGCTTGAACATACAAAAGCTCTTGGATGTCTTTGTAGATTTGTTTCCCTTGATCTTATGTTTCAGATTGAATCTTGTACAAATTCACATGATGCTTGGGAAAAGTTAAAATCTTTGTATGGTACAACAGATGAAGTCAAAGGCTATCAGATTGAAAATGAATTGATGAGCCTTGATCCAAAGAACTTTGGCAACATCCAGGATTATATTACTAAGGTCAATGATCTGAGAGCACAATGTAAAGTTTGTGGTATTGATAAAAAGGACATTCAGTTAATCTATAATACAATGAATAAACTTGGTCCTGAATTTGCAGCTTTTGTTTCTAGCTTTCATACTCATAGACTGACTATGGGATTTGCATACACTATGCCTTCATTTGCATCTTTTTCTGAGATGTTAATGCATGAACAACAAAAGCTTCTTTTTATGGGTCTCATAAAGCCATCACAGAATCAAGCCTTGTTGGCTAGTCAGCCTAAGGGACAGAAAGAATTAGGACAATCTGACAAGAAACAAAAGAAATCTAAGAAAAATCCACACACAGATCAAGCACAACACAAATCCTCTACAAGGGAGGACTCATCTAAGAAGGAGAAGTCTACTTGTTCATATTGCAAGAGGATTGGACATGAAGAACATTCTTGTTATAAGAAGGATATTGATGAACTGAAACATCTTCTTAAGAAGAACAACATTGATCTACCTTCTAGAATGTCTGAGTCTACTTCTTCTTCACATTCCAAACATAAACCTACAACTTGTAAGAGTTGTTGATGAACTCAAGCACCCAGGATCACCTGCAAAACCAAGATAAACCTTCCACATGAGAGCAGCAAGAGATAAAATGCAGGAATATAGTGCAATAACAAAATGATGTTATTATCACACACTAAATGATACAATATGCCTCAACTCTCCTTTGAATTGATTGAGTTAATATGAACTCATCTTGACTAGATAGGAGGGAGAGGTGAGTGCTGATTATATAGCACAATATGGGAAAATAATTCCAAGAGGGGTAATAACTCCCAAATAACCAAATTAGGTGGGAGTTATGCCTACTTGGAAAATGCCAAATAGGTGGCATAACCTACTCAGAAAGAGACAAATGAGTGGTTTTGTGAGGTGGCATATAAGGTCAAAAGAGGGTGTGAGACTCAACCACCTAAGTGTGAGTGGGAGAAACACATGTAACCGATGGATTATGCCATGTGTCCTCACATAATCACATCTCCTACACTAACAGGGCCTTCTTACTTAGCACTTGCCATAGAAAATTCTGTTGGTACACTAGTACACAAACAATAATATATGACTGAATAAACTACTAAAAATTGCATATAAATGACTAATTTTAGTCACGTGACTATTAGTAATTTATTTGTAGTCATTTATAACATGACAAAATTTATAATTAAACTATTTTAGCCATTTATTTAGTCATTGATTTTTAGTCATTGATTTTGTCATTAATTTAGTCATTGATTTAGTCATTGATTTAGTCATATATTTAGTCATTAATTTAGTCATATATTTAGTTATTACTTTGGTCATATATTTAGTCATTAAATTAGTCATATATTTAGTCATTAATTTAGTCATTACTTTAGTCATATATTTAGTCATTACTTTAGTCATGAACCGTAGATTTTCAAGTCACTATGGACAACTCTAGCTCTTCTAGGGTTTTTCACCTAAAAGGAGAGAGATAGGACCCAAAAATGCATGGGGTTCATTTAATTAATGTTATGTGTGATGTTGTCTAACCTAAATGAAGTAAACTAAATGCAATTGACTAATCTAAGCGAATGAAAAACAAATGAAAAAGTGCAATTTAAGCTATGTTTGAAAACACATTGTGTAATGCAATAATGAACTAAATGAAAGAAATATGCAAAACAAAAAGAAGAGGGATGAATTTGAGTGCACCTGGAGACTTGATGAAGAATCTAGAATGTTGTGGATGTCGATTGAATTCACTGATTTTTCACAATGGGAATCATTCACCCAGGGTGGCGAATTAGTCCTCCTCCTGGTAAAATGGTGTTAGGAACTAGTTTCTAACAGTTGGGATCCAAAATATGACAAAACTTAGATTTTCAATCCTAAGGTGGGATTCATTTGCCACTGATGGTGAATCACTCCTCTCCCAAATTTATGGAAAATCAGGAGATAACTCTGCAACACCAGATCTAAACATGTCTGCTTGTCGGGTTACCAAATTCAAATCTGCAAGAAACGGACATAAAACCTTATTCAAGCTTGAAATAGACTTGAGTTGACTTGAAACACCTAGTTGACTTTTTCTTCACTTTTCAACACATGAATTCTTGATAAATCTGCATACCTAAGTCTGCAAACACACATGCAAGAGGGAAAAATGGTTGAGGGTTGGAAAATAAGGGTTTGCCTTGGTCAAACCCCACTTTTGGTAATCAAACCCTTAATGAAATAATGAAATGTAAAGGAATGATAAACTACAACATCAAAATGCTATCATCTTACCAAATCCTTGATAATGCAAATCTGAAGTAATGTCAATGGATGCTTCAAAGTGCTTGAATGCTTTAGTGAATTACAAGATTGAATGCTTGAATGAGGAGATGTAGAATGAGATGAAAAATGCCTATTTATACAATCTTGTGTCATAGTTCTTGTTCATACCTCATCATAGGCTGATATCAAGTGATTTTTAATAAAATCCTACAAAGAAATTTAAAATATTTTGAATTTGGGGCCAAGGGGGACTCATTCGCCACCCATGGTGAATGGGTTCTACCTAGGTCCTAAAAACAAGTGTTGGGAATTAAGTTTGTATTTAATGTTGTTTGTCAGTGTAGATGTGTGAGTGAAATAAGTACTAATGATCAACAAACACAACTCAATAAGACATTATATCAAAGATTCAAACAACAATTAAACTAATTTAAAGCAAGAATCTAATGAAAGCGTCATATTGCTCTCTCTCTCTAGAGATTTATTAAGTCACGAGGCTCTCAGATTTTGTAAGCATTGTGACTGTTAAAATTCCAATCTAGAGAATGAGATGTTGCTAAATGCAAGAATCTAATTCTATATGATGATTCCTAAATAATGTGATATAATACTATGATTGAAAATGACATGAAACTTGATGAAAGAAGCTATAGTAAACTATGATGCAACTAAATGAAAGCCATGATTTCGATTCTAAAATGATATGATTGCTATTGATATTGCTAAAATGCTAAATTGCTTGATTTTCTCAATTGGTATTTCTGCAGAGTAAGTTTGCACAAAGTTGGGATCCATTTCCTATGGAAAGAGCCTATATTTATAGATTCCCGGTAGCACATTTGTGAAGGGGCAGCAAAGTAAAGGTCTAGACTTGATCTGAAGGGTTGAATGGTGAAGGATAAAGAAGCCTAGGATGATTATGGAGATTGTTCCTCCCCACAAAAACACTCAGCCAGAAGATAGGAAGAATCAATGGAAGAAGATGAAGAAGTTTGCCTGTAAATTTGTCTCCAATTTGTCTCCAAATTTTCCCATGAAGGTTGAGATGAATTAAATTAGACATAAGTCATATCTAATTTGGTAGGTGGATATGATTAGCTGTAGAAATATACTTCAATTAAATATTTAGATTTATTCAATTTAGAAAAAGAAGATATTTAATTCAATAAAACAAACTATAGAAGTCTATGTTTATTAAATAAATATGGAAGAAAATATGATAATTAAATAAAACAAAGCATGAAACTTGTTTATTTAATTTAGATCAAATGATGTGATTAAGATGGAAGATAATTATAGAAGAATTTGATAATAATAATTAAATAAAACAAAGTATTAAATTTGTTTATTTAATTAAGAGGAAATAATATAATAAAGATAGAAGAATTAAAATGTGAACTATATAAATAAATATTTCTATTTATTTAATAGTAGAGGAATTAAAGGTTAATTAATCAAATAAATCGTATTTAATTAATTAAATTATCTAGACCATTTTTAGATGTATACATTTTTCCTCTCTTTGAAGTGATGTGTTTACGCATTGCTTCAAAGAAAAAAAATTTGTTGATGCTAGTACTGACAAAAAAAATTCAATATGCCCCAGATGTTGATTTTTAAGTGATGATGAATAAATGCTCCCTCGGGAGATAAATCAATAATTATTTGATTTTTTGAAAAGAAAAATCAGAATTTTTCAATTTTTTATGATTTTTTGAAAAGAAAAATCAGAATTTTTCAATTTTTTATGATTTTTGTGATAATTTGATGATGTTATGAAGATTTGATGAAGCAACGATTTATCTCTCGACAAATAATTGTGAAAAATGCCGCTACGATGAAATTTGAATTAAGCCTCTTTGAAAGAAATTAAATAAATCCCACCAAAACTCCCTTTAATCACTCTATTAAAAAGCTAAAAAGGTTGATTTTGAATTCATTTGTGAACATTGAGTTTTGAAATTTGAGAGAGAGTGATTTGGAGCCAAAATGTCAATCCCCTACCGCACTCATCATTTTGAGCAAATACGTCGACACAACCGCCTGGCCGCCTACGGACCTCCGGTATGTACCCATGAACCTCCTCATTTTTAGTATTTTTCATTTTTCGCACGTTTTATTTTAGTTTGAAATGTTTTAATATCTTCTAGCACATACATAGGCCGTAGTAGCACATAAAATTGTTGTTTTAGCACATCCCTTAGTTTAGTGCAGCAATTATCTATTTTAGCACGTCGATAGAATGAAATAGCGCATAGGTATTTTAGCACATAGGATATATAGATTGACGCATAGGTAGAATAGATTAGTGCATTGAATGATATGGCGCATTGACCACCTGAAATAGCACGTTGACTCTCTAAAACATTTGGTGCATTGACCGATTTGGCACATTGGTCATCTGAAATAGCGTATAGATGTCCTTAAATAGCGCATAGACAAAATTAGCACAATGACTGCCTATTTTGGTTCATTGATGAGTTTAAATGGCACTTTTACTTTTTTGGCCCACATTAAAAAACTGTTTTAACGCATCCAAGTTAGAATGATGAATTTTGTCAATTTTGTCCTTGATTTTGATGATTTTTTATCACGTCAGTCATTTAGTTGATGTTGATGATGTTCCTAGTAGATTAGATGATGGTCAACCTCATGATAGGTGAGGTTTGATGATTGATTGATTATAATTAACCTCATGATAGGGGAGGAATAATTATAGTTTGATTGATAAACCTCATGATAAGCAAGGTTGATTTGATTAATTGACCTCATGATAGGTGAGGTACAATTTTAGATTGATGATTGACCTCATGATAGGTGAGGTAAAATTTTAGATTTATGTTTGACCTCATGATAGGTGAGGTTCAAAGATAATTTCTCATGAGATTTTAGCGAAGTCTCACCAGAGCTGATTAGATTTGATAGGTTGATTGATGTTGATGATTTGATAAAGATTTTTGACTTTCAATATTTTGTGATGATAGGAGTCATTTGTGAACTTACAGATTCAAGAACAGTTTCCTAGGACATTCATTTTGATACCGTAGCTATTGCAGCCTAAGACAATAGCTATCACAAGATGTGGGTTGTCTTCTCTTTTATTTATGCCCCAGATTAGGATTAATCAAGGTCTCTTGACAGCCCTAGTTGAGAGATGGCATAGTGAGCAAGATACCTTCCACCTTCCTAGCGGTGAGATGACAATGACTGCTAAGGATGTGTGGCAAATTTTGTGGATACCTGTTGTTGGGGAGGTTGTTGCTTATGATTCTTCAGAGTAGGGAAAGACTGACACTCTAAGGCAAGTTTTCTAGGATGATTCTATTTGTGGATACGAGATCCCATGATGAGAGATGGTGGATGCCTATGCAACCTTGCATTTGGTTCTTGCATAGTTTCATTGGAAGATTCCTTTGTCTTGATCACAGGTCAAAGGGAATTTCTATCGAGTGGGGTCACAATTTGGAGAACATGATCATCCATGGTACCAGGTATGCATGGGGTATGTGTATGCTCGCTCATCTTTACCATGATTTGCATCAAGTGGTCTACCTCAAAGGTTGCAATTTGTCTTCCGGAGTTACATTGCTTCAGGTGTGGGTGTGGGAGCATATAGATGTTACGCATCCAGTGACAATCAAACAATGACTTGTGATGAGGTCGTATGTTCATAGATACACAGGTCATCTTACTCAACCTAGACTAGGTAACTTGGAGCATTGGAGGAGATTTTTGGATGATGTAGAGGTCATTACATGGTGGCCCTATCTAGATTCTTATCACTGGGATGAGGATGATATAGAGATGCCATATCTCTGTTAGTCTATGTTTCTAATTGGTAGGACTTGTTTGGTTATCGAGATATTTTTCCTTAGGAGGGTACTCAGACAGTACGACAAAGTACAGGGCATTCCCTAGGGTATTACATATTATGCCCAACATCAGGTAGATTCTACTAAGAGGGGACCCAACCTATCATATGATATTGTAGTTTAGGAGTACCTAAACCTACAACCTTCAAATTGGGATATTTTTCTTGATATTATTGAGGCTCTGATTACTGTAGATTATGCAGAGTGCCTTGCCTTACATCCATTTCCATGGATATTTGTTCCTGATGAGCCAGTGCCACTACCCAGCGAGGAGGAGGTTGTAGTTGTACATGGTCACCAATGAAGGAGAGAAGAGGGTGTGGAGGAGGAGTGGGATGTGGAGGAGGAGGATGTGGATAACAATGATGAGGATGAGAGTAGTGATGATGAGGAGGTTTATGGAGGTGGTGGAGATGATGGAGGAGATGGTGGTCGAGGAGGTGGAGGATTAGGTGGGGCCAGTGGATTAGATGGAGCTAGTGGATCAATTCCAGTATTGGATTTCAAAGACATCATGGTGCCCAATAAGAGGCAATCACTGATAGCTCCCGCAGAGAAATGTGTTTAGATTGGGGTAACTTCTTAACATCAACAAACTCAAATTGTGAGTTACAGGTGCAGGTATAGACCTTACAAGGGTTAGTTGGTTTCGGCTCATGGGTTATTAGTGCAGGCATATACTTAGATGCAGAAACAGGCTCTTGCTCAGGTACAGACATAGTTGGCAACTACATAGGCTCAGATAACCTCATTGATATCAGAGAGGGATTTGGCTAGAGGGACTACAGAGCAGGCGCAGGTAGTGGCTGATAGGCTCTAGAGACTAGGAAATGGTACTTCCATGGAAGATTACATGAGAGAGGTTCTTTGATTTGTTAGAGAGGCCAAGTATTACAGGGGCCGATACCATGATGTTGTTCCTTCAGAGCAAAGAGTTAGCTATGATCAGTCTTGATCAAGCAGGACTCATTCTAGGACTATTAGCATATGTGTGACACAACCTCTATGGAGAGATCTAAGAGATCTTGATACGTCTGGTGGAGGAGGTACTAGTCCTAAGATGTCGACACCATTTGGGGCTAGCACTACATAGCTCCATGATTGGATTCTCTGATATATTTTGAGACCTGATGTATACTTCAGTGTTTTGATTCATAGCCATTTTGATGTTGTATCTCTCTTATATTTCAGACATCATTGTATATTTGACGTTATGATTTTTGAGATTTATGATATGCGGCAGATTGATCAATCTATATGTGCCTATATGGTTCTATGATGGATGCATTTAATTTCCTATTCTATATGTCATATGATGATTTATATGTTGATGTTATGGATGAAATTCATGATCATGATGATATGATATGGTTTTATGATGTTTTATTGATGATGTTGTAGACACGTGAAATTAGCATCATGCACTTAATTAATTCATATTCATCCACTCATCAGGTAAATCAAATTCATTAAATTCAGTCTCCTAAGGTTATCCATTTAGATTAAATAAATCAACTTTGTTTAATTTAAGTCTCACATCCCCCTTTTAATTAAATAAACCAAACTTCATTTAATTAAATCCCAAATTCATATTCCATCCCTTTTGTTTTAAATAAATCAAATTATTTAAGTCAAATGGGTCAAAAGCATCTAACATCATCTTAACTAATCTAATCCTGGTTTAATCTAATCTAATCACCCATCACATCCTCTAGCTTTTCCCACTTTCACCAATAAAGCATTTTAATTCATTTATTAAAATCATCATTTTCCCTCAACAAAGCATCTTTTGAGAATATTCCTCAAGTTTGAATTTGAAAGCAAGTTGACTTGTCCCTTCCAACATGGCAATAACTTCCCTCTTACATGTCCCCCACTTGGCATTAAAGTCACTTTTTCTCCCTCCAACAAGAAAATTTTGAAATTTGAAAAGGCCAACCAATCTCATTTATTGGCACATTGACCAAAACTTGCACATTCCTCAACCATTCAAAAGGTGACAAGTGGCTTCATCTCATTGGCTGAAAAATTATCCCACATTGGTCCCTCTTGAGCACTCTTAGCATTTGAGATTAAATAAATGGAAGCTTCATTCTTCAACAAATCATCCACAATCTTATTCAAAGTTACTCTCTTCAATTGAGAACTAATTTTTCCCATTTCACTCCATCTTCAAAGCATCTATCATTGAGCTTAGAAAGGATTGGGAAAGGGTCACTTTGCACAAGTGACACCAATCTAATATGGAATAGGTACATGCAATGCTTTTATATGTCTTTTAATCCTTGTTCTTTGTTGTATTTTTTGAGCATTGACATGTTATTTTATAGGAGTGTTCATAGGTTTGCATGGCTTGAACTAACCCATTATTAATGTGTGTTTGAGGTTTGAGTTGTTTGCAGATTTAGGGGTGCTTCATTATGGCACTAGAAGGAGGGCAATAGGATGTAAATGAGTCATCCCAATGCATTTTCTTTCTCTCCCTTTTATTTCCCTAATAGCTTTGAATATGATTTCATCAAGCCATTTGATGCGTTGAATCTGGCCCCGCTCATACTTATTTTCTAGCTTCCCCAAGCATTCAATATCTCCATGTTCATGCTTAGGTACCCTTCTTGGAGTAGTACTATCCACTAAACCATCTTCTTTTCTTCCAGGAAAAAGCCTAAGCTTCTATTGTCTTGTTTTAAGATGTTTCTTGCTATTGAAAAATCATAAAGTTGCACCTCCAACCACTACATCCTGCTTGGAAGAAGATACATCCCAAACAATGAAAGCAAGCTATGCATAGGGAGTCAAATCCCTGTATTTTGTAGTTAATATACTATATGCATTCCAATAATTTGGTTTCTCTATAGATTCTAACTTTGTTCTTGTGGGAAGCCAAAATAGAACACCATCAAGGTACAAAGCACATTCAATATAAAGTTTCAGAGTGTGATTCTCCAAGCCATTTTCACCTTCTGGTGAAGATTTACAAGATAGATTGCCTTCTAGTCTATCTGGAACTCAATATGCAACTGGTGAATTAATGTCACAGGACAAGAAGAACCTAAATTCATCCCCACTCATCATAGAAAATGCTATAATTCACCAAAAAAAATTGTTGTTCTGTGCCCTTGAAGCCAGCCAGTTTATTTGGGCTTTCACCATTCACAGGCCTAAGTTGAATCTTGAGATTAGCTACAATCCTTAGTCGGCAACCAATTTGTTTCACCTATTAGATATCTTCATCAGCCAACTGCAATGTTAAGGAAACATAGGTTTGTAAATGTGCATTGCTAAGCCAACTGTGCAACCTCCTTTTTAGCATAGTCTCTTGCTAGAACTTTTGATCGCTCTATACTACTTCACACGCATTATTCATACACTAAATATGCTCTTGTTGCCTTAAATACACATTCTTCTTCATATGCTAAATATACTTGATCAACCCTATATGTGATTTTATTTTCTTAAAATGCATTCTTCTTCATACGCCTTCATACAACCCTCTTAAAATTTTGTTGTTTATGTTTTGACATTTTCTTGAAGACTTAAATCATGTACGTATTGAAGTCATATCTTGTGTTTATCTGTCTGACGTTTTGATGGATCTTATAAATCTTCTGCATACTTATTGTTGTTTATATATTCATTGCATATTTATGTTTTGACATTTGATTGTTCTCCTGCGCATATCCCGCAAATTGTAGAGGACTTTTTCTCTCATTCGCTCACTAGTTGGAGAAATAGAAAATTTATGGGCACCTTCTCAGTATGATGTGATGCACAAATGAAAAGTATGATATGATGCAAGATATATGATTAAATGTATAAATGATAAACTACCATGATAATATTTTCTAATGTATGCAATTGAAATGATTATGCAACTACATGATAGTGATGATGTTTTGTGCATGTCAAGTATACTCAATCCATTAATGAGAAAAGATAACATCATTTTGAATTATTCACCCACTTTTGGAACAAATACTCTGTAGATGCAAAACTAACATGAATGCAATCTAATTTTATCGTACAAATCTATATGCAAGTATTGGCATCTTAATAGTCCATTTATCGTTCTTTTTATCATCATTGAGCTTTTAAAATGTTGAAAGTGAGTACAAGCATCAATGGTATAATTAAATAAAGATGACCCAGTGAGTACTACTTTCATGATTTTTGATATTGCAAGTTAACACAAGCATCTAGGTATAACTAAACCGAGATGACCTGAGCATTTCTTGCGTAAATAGACAAGAATCAATCATTTCACTATGTGAATTCGGAATGTCATCAGTTATACTTTTTAGAGCACGTCTCATGAAAATTCACACAATAATAATGATTAACTCACAAACAGTAGACAAATAAAATAGCATTCTCCTTCCTAGCTTCTCTAGTTCAATACATCATTGAGTTGCTCCAAAGAAATGATAACAAAAAATCAAAGTACAACACTTGAACAATCAAGCTAAAGTGATAAAATCATAATTCAAAAGAGTATCACCCATCTATAGTTGTTTGGGTTGATTTGATTTCAGTTTTTTGATATGGATGGTTGATTTTCTGAAATGCTCTGATGTTCAGTGTTTGTTTAGTGTTGGGTTTCATTGTGATCATTGTGTTTGCTGCATTGTCATACTGTTGTTTGTCTATTTGTTTAAGCTCAAAGTTTTATTGCCCCCAATGAGTTTAGGATTTTTCCCCCCAAGCTAGGGTGATACATGACCATGTTTCCAGGCTATACATTCAAGAGGTCCTTTTATTAAATGATAAACGAAGAGATGGAAAAAGTGAAATATCAAGACATGTCTCGAATAGATGGAAAATCTAGTTTAAATTACTAGTGCCTATTTCTAGGTTTTCACTACTTTTTTTATTGCACTTTTTCAGACTTTATTATTTTTTTATATTTTTTCCTTTTTTTTATATTTTTTTGTATTTTTCTCTTTTTCTTATTTTCTGTACCTTTCTCTTTTTTTGATTTTTTTTGTACTTTTATGTCACCATGATGCCTGTTTTCCAAGTTTTCATCAAGGTGACCATTTTAACCGTGCACTAGATGATTCAGGTATAGAAATTCCTGAGATGGATACTGTTGATAGGTTCATCGAACGAATCTCCTTCAAGTGTAGACAACCAATAGGCTCCAGATCCATAGACTAATATGATGAGAAAGGGACCTAGCCAGTTAGGTTCAAACTTCCCTTTCTTTTCTCTATCTTGTTGATTCTAATGGTTTTCCTTTAGGACCAGGTCACCAACCTAAAATGTTCTAGGCTTTACCCTATGATTGTAGCTTCTAGACATTCTCTATTGATATGACTTCAAATGGTTCATATCTTGTTGAAAATGTTCATCCAATAGTTCCAACTCTTGAAGTCTAGACACTCTATAATCCTCATCTGAAATAATCCCCTTCAGTGACACATAGAGTGATGGTGTCTCAACCTCAATAGGTAGTATGGCCTCTAATCTATATACCAAGGCATATGGTGTAGCTCCTGTAGGTGTTCTTATGCTGGTTTGGTATGCCCAAAGAGCAGGATTTAATTCAACATTCCAATCACATCCAACATCATTGACAGTCTTCTTCAGGATTTTCATAATAGTTTCGTTTGAGGCCTTTGCTTGGCCATTTCCTTGAGGATAGTATGGTGTTGAAAAATGATGTTGGATATGAAACCTCTCACACAGTTCCTAAATATCTTGATTCTTAAAAGGTCGACCATTGTTCGTGACAATGGACTGAGGAATTCCATACCTACAAATGAGATAGTTCACTATGAAAGAAGAGATCTATTTTCCAGTGATTATTGTTAAGGGAACTTCTTCTATCCACTTTGTAAAGTACTCTATTGTTGTGATTATAAATTTGTGTCCATTGGATGAAGACAGATTAATCTTTCCTACCAGGTCTAGCCCCCACTAACAAAAAGGCCATGTTGAAGTGAACGGCTATAATTCTTGCACCGGTGCATGGATTAGATTACCATGTATTTGACATTTTTCGCACTTTTTCACAAACTGAAAAGACTCAAGCTCCATGTTTGGCCAGTAATACCCCAAACAAAGGAGTTTCTTTGCTAAGGTTAGTTCACTTGAATGCGTTCCACAAATACCTTCATGAACCTCATGTAAAGTTATCTTAGACTCGTTATGTTCTAGACACTAAAGAAGAGTACCATCTAGACCTCAATAGTAAAGTATGTCAAAGATTAAGGTATGTCATGCAGTTTGGCGAATGAAGTTGTGTTTCTATTTTTGGAAAGATCGAGAGGAAGTATATTGTCTTTTAGGTAAGCATAAGTATTTCCATAAACTAAGGATTCAATGTCAACTAAATGGCATATGGTTTGAGATTCTGGACTAGATCATAAGTAGGATTAGACACTTGTTCCACCATAAATTCATATTTACCTCACTTTTCTGATAACTATAAGAGAGAAGAAATTGTCGCCATAGCATCTACAGCTTTGTTTTCTGCCCTTGGAATCTATTCAAACTTGATATCCATGAAGTACCTTTTGATATCATCTACCATCTTATTATACGACATCAAATTCTCATCTTTTTTTTTATATTCATCATTTACCTGATAAATGACTAGTTGTGAATTTCCATATCCTTGTAACTCTATGATCTTCCATTCCACTTCCACCTTGATTACAATAATTAATGCATCATATTCATCTACATTATTTGTACATGGAAACATGGGTCTATAGGACTTTGGGATGGTATTTCCTTGAGGTGTAACAAATAGAATTCCCGCACCTGACCCACATTGTGTGTATGACCCATCAAAATAAAGTCTCCATTATTGTGTTGTCATAGTAATAATTTCTACATCAGAAAACTCAATGTTCATTGGGAAATCATCAAGTAATGGAGCTTCAACTAACTAATCAGCTATCACTTGACCCTTGATGGCTCTTCTATCCACATACTAGATATCAAATTCACTCAAGATCATGACCCACTTGGCGAGTCTTCCTGTTAGAGAATCCTTGCTAAGTAAATATTTTAACGGATCAATCTAAACTATGAGTTTGACTGTGTGGGTTAAAATTTAATGTTGCAACTATTGAGTAGCAAATACCACTACCAAACAAGCTTTTTTGATGAAGGTGTAATTTATCTCATAACCATTCAAAGTCTTGTTGATATAATAGATAGCCCAATCCATTCCCTCAGGATCTTCCTGTGCTAATAGAGCTCCCAAATAAATTTTGGTTGTTGCAATGTATAGTAATAAGGGTCTATTTTTTGTAGGTGGCATCAATATGGGGGGTGACATCAAATATTGCTTTATTTGATTGAAAGTTGTTTCACATCCTTCATCCCATTTGAAAGAGACATTCTTATGTAGCAAATGATTGAAGGGATGACTTTTGTCTACTAATTGGGAGACAAATCTCCTGATTGATTGTAGCCTACCTTGTAGAGATCTTAGTTGACTAATATTCTTTGGTGGTGGAATTTCCATTATTGCCTTGATCTTGGCGGGATCCACTTTGATAACCTTTTCTGAAACTATGTATCCTAAAAGCTTTGTTGATGTAACACCGAACACACATTTCTTAGGATTTAATCTGACATTGAACTTCTCTAGTCTGGTGAAGATTTTTCCCAAGATCTCCAAATGTCCTTCTCTAGTATATGACTTTTCTAATATATCATCCACGTAATCTTCCATAAAATTATGCATCATGTCATGGAAAATGGTGGTCATTGCTCGTTGATATGTGGCTCCTACATTTCTCAACCCAAAGGGCATGACATTCCAATAGAATGTTCCCCAAGGACATGTGAATGTTGTATTTTCCTGATCTCCTAGTGCTATCTTAATTTGGTTATACCCTGAGAAGCCATCCATTAGTGATAACATGGCATGTCCTACTATTAAGTCTATAATAATGTCAATGTTTGGTAAAGGAAAATCATCCTTTGGACATGCCTTGTTGAGATCTTTGAAGTCAGTGCATATTCTAATACTATTATCTGGTTTAGATACAGGTACAATATTAGAAATCCACTCAGCATAATCAATGGATCTGATGAATCCAACATCTAACAACTTTTTCATCTCGGCCTTTACCATCAAGGTGATATGCAGATGCATTTTCCTTAGTTTTTGTTTCATAGGTTTTATCCCAGATGGTAGAGATAAATGATGCATTAGAAGATCTAGATCTAAACCTAGCATATCAGAGTAAGACCAAGCAAATTTAATGTGTCTTTCTTCAAAGAACTTGGTGAATTTTGGCTTTTCTTGTTTAGTCATAGATGCTACCAAATGTAGAGTCTTTTCTTTTTTTGTTGTGCCAATATTGATAGACTGTGTAGGCTCCACCAACACTGATGATATTTCATGTATTGTTTTGGAAGGGTGTCAAATCTCCCATCTTTTGGTGCCTGAAATAGGTTTTCACCATCAGATGCATTCTTTATTTTTACTTTTTCAAGATCTAATGCTGCCATTAAATGGTTTTCACCATTACATACTTTATTCCTATTTTCAATTTTGCAACTGCAAGATTTGACACCCTCCTAACCTAGAGCGTCGTTATGATATTTATTATTAGAACTTGTGTCAAGTTCACCACAATAAAGGAAATTTATGATAGCATCATCATTCACAAAGATAGGAATATTGATAGGTTCAGTTGGTTCCCAGTCGACACATTTAGGATGTATTAAAGGTAAAGGGTCATCAAATTGGCTAAGGTCAATGGTAGTAAGGGTTCGGATAGCAATGTTGTCAAAGTTGTTAGTGGTGATGTCGAGGTCTATGATATTACTCTCCTCCAAGTCATCTATCTCACTCAATATTTGTCCATCCTTACTTTGTCCATCCTTACTTGAGTCATATATATTTTGTAATCCAAATACAAGGGGTCTAGTCCCTGAGCTTTTTCCCTCCTCGTGTGTGGGTGCATACTCTTTTATGACATCAATTTGTATTTCCTTATATGATGTTTTTGATAAAGAATCACACTCATACTCATTAGAATCTATTTCAGAGCTATCTCACATTTGGAGGATTCTTTCAATAACTCGATGAGTGTTTTCTTCTTTTGTTTCCCTTGTATAACCCTGTCTTTTTTTGTCTTTTGACTGAAGTGTGAGAGGTTGAATGGGTTCTACAATGCCTTCTTTTCTTTTTCCAATAGGTCCTTGTCCTTCATACCCCATTTTTTCTAATATTGCTTTGTCCTTTCCATATTGATATGTCTTTATGATGATATTTGTTGATGTAGATGCTTCCTCGTCTTTGTAGAGCCAATTGAGAAAGGCCTTGTCTTTAGATTCGTCCTCTAAAGTACCTACCTATACAAATCTATCATCCAAAACCATGGTAGGTTGTGATGATTGTTGTGTTAATGTTGATGGTTTTCCATATGATCTTGGAGTTAGCAATAACTATGAAAAACACAAAGATTGTTCAATGGAATAGTCTCCCATGCCATTGCCTTTTAACTGGATCTTTTCTTTGAGTTGTGATAGAGAATCCAGTTGAACTTCATTGTTTGATGGAGTAGAGTTAGAAACCCTTGTCTCTTTTGGCTGGTCCTTTTCCTCAACCCATTTTGATACAACATTTAGCTTCCTTTCACCATTGGATGAACTAGAAGTGTTTGCTTCCCTATTATGGGGCACAATAGTGTCTTGAATTGTTTTAAGCATGCTACAATATTGCAGATTGGTGTAGTTAGCTGAAATAGTGATTTCTTGTTCATTGACAGGAAACTTTAAACATTGATGATAAGTTGAAGGTACTGCTTACATTCCATGAATCCAAGGACATCCCAAGAGTATATTATAAGTCAGTTCTTTTTCTAACACTTGGAAAACTATATTCTTCACAATTGGTCCCACTTGAATAGGAAACACTATCAATCCCTTAGAGGATCTCTCTTCTTCATCATAGGATTTTATTGTGATTTTCCTTCTGACGTCTATAGCATTATCAGAATATCCTAGTGTATGGGTCAATTTTAAAGTGAAAATGTTTAAACCAGCTCCACCATCTATTAAGACACGCTTTACCTAGTGTTTATGGATCAAAACTTCAATATGAAGGGTGACATTGTGCAGATGAGTAAGTGATACATCGTCTTGTTTAGAAAATGATAGTTAGTGAGGCATGGTTAAGTGTCCCACCATAGCCTGGAGTTGACAAAGATCCAAATTATTGGGTACTGTTGTGGCCACAAGAGCTTGTTCCAAAACCTTCTTATGAGATGGCGAGATTTTAAGGAGTTCCAAAATTGATATTTGTGTGGGTATTTTCTGTAGTTGATCGACTATGTTGTACTGATTTGAAGTAGTGGCAATGGTTTTAGATGAAACTCCTTTCAATATTACCTTGGATTGTCCCCTTGTTGTCATGTTGACTAGTTGATGATCTTGGTTTTCCCTAATTTTTATGGCATTTATCGGATTGTTGTATGTATCCATGTTCAGGATCAAATTTAGTGGTATGAAGTCATTGATTCTGACATCTTCAATTTGATTATCAGTAGCATCATTATTCTTAATCGTAGAGATACAATGAATAGTGTTGTCATAAATGTAGTTCACATTTTTACCTTTACTATTTGCAGAAGAAGATTCTCCCTTTTTATAATTTGGTAAAGGATTTTTAAATGCACCATGATCATTGTTTCTTTGATGTACTTCTATAAATATCTTCATGTTGTCGATCAAATCTTGGACTAGATGTTTCAACTGCATACAATCATTCATTTTATGTCCTTTGTTTTTATGAAAGTCACAAAAATCTGCATCATTCCACCAAGATGGCTTGACTCTTGGTTCCCAATTTCTTGCTTCAAGTAATGTGATAAGTCCATGTGTAATAAGTTCTCTCATTTTTTATTCTAATGTTTGGCCCAATAGTGTGAATCTTCTTCAATTTTAGGGTTTTTGCTATGGTTGTGGTTTAGATTCTCCATTGTTCAGATTGTTTTTTTGATTGACACTTGGATTGATGTTTTGGTCATTTTTTTGATTGGTCTTTGTAGTGGTTGATGTCAAGTTAAATATTGGTTTCATGTTTTGTGTTTCATTTGCAGCATCATTGTTATATTTCTATTATTTTGCCAAAACTTTGGCTTATCATTGTTGTTGTAGTGATTCAAGGAGTTTATGTTATTTGATCCTTCATTGTAGTGTTTTATTACCCCTCTTTTAACCAAGGATTCTTCAATTTTGAGCCCATTTTCAATCACTTTCTCAAATGTAGGTGGACATTGTAGTTCAAGCCTATAGCTCATTTCATTAGTCAGGTTGTCAATGAATAGTTCCATCTTTTCTTCTTCAGGAATTAAATGTGGATACCTAGCAAACAACCTTCTCCATTGTTGTAGAAATGAGAAGAATTTTTCACCTTTCTTTTTTTCATGTTGTAAAGGTCCTTTATTGTTATCTCATGTTGAATATTATATGAGTACTGTGAGATAAACTTATTGACTAGTTCTTTGAAAGATCGAATTCCTAGTTGTAATTTAGAAAACCATTCCATACATTGACCTCTGAAGCTTCTTGGGAATAACTTCATCAAATAAGTGTCATCTTGTGCAAATTCTAAAATCATGGTTCTTAATTCCCACACATGGTCTATTGGGTCAATTTTACCATTGTACTTGTCATATTTTTGGAATTCACATTGTCTAGGAAATGGTATCAAGTCTACACTTGGATCAAATGGATAAGGACAAATGTCCTATAGGGAGTACCTCTTTGTGGTTCCTTTTTGCATATTTTGAAGTTGCTGAAAATTTTTCATTTGATGTGTTAGTGCAACCACTTGATCTTTGTTTTGTGGTTTATTTTCAGTTCTCACAAGTGCTTCTTTTAATCAATTGATATCAAATTATTTTGGAAGTTTTGCACCCAATTCAGCTAACATTAAAAGGTATTTTTCCATATCTTGTTCTAAGACTTTTTCCATAAATTTATGGAAATAGATCTTATTGTGTTGTTTGGATATCCTCTTGGGTTATTTCATTTCCATCATTTTGGTGGAATTTGTGAAAGGCATTTTCTTTAGCCATGGTATTTAATGTTTCAACTTCTTTTTCTCTAAGTTTTTGTTTCTATAACCTTGTCAAAATTGGCATACAAGTGTTTGTTATTCTCACTAAATTTTGATCTTTTATGTTTGGATGAGTGTCAATGGATACTAACGAAGTCAAATAGAATGATAGACTCTATTGATGAGACTAAGTTAAAATCTGATTATTTTGTTTTGTTTCGTGACCTTGTAGGATGACAAAATCCTGATAATGAAACTTAACGTGTAATAACCAAGATTTGTGTTTGAAAATTGGACACTTTAAAGTTGCAAGATCTAGGTTTAATTTGAAAGAGTTTGACTTGTAAGATCCTAGTTTCCAACTTTAAGACACTGGTTGGACTGAGAAAATGTTTTTGTTCTAACAAAGATCTAAGTTCTGATGTTAATTATTTGATGGTAGGTAAAAATATCTCTCTGGTTTTTTATTCTATAGATGCGCTATAACAGACCTCACATGCGCTAAAATAGAAAGTGGTTGTGCTGAAAGACGGGGTGTATGCACTAAAATAGAGTGTGAATGCACTATAAAATACAGCGCATGTGCTAATAAATTAGGTAAATGTGTTGACAGACTGGGTAGATGCATTGGCAGACTGTGTAAATGTGTTGAAACATAGTTAAAATGTGTTGATATTCTGGATAAATGTGTTTGATAGACTAGGTGTAGGTGCGCTGTAAAACTGGGAAAATGCACTGAAACAAAGTTTTGGTGTGTCGTTTAAACTAGGCAAATGCACTAAAAGACTTGGTATATGTGCTAAAACAAATTGTAAATGAGTTAATCTAGGATTTGTCAGTGTTCTCACAGTTTCTGTCTAGTTGTTCTACTTTTTCTAAGTACAAAGGTTAAATTCCAAATTGTAAGTTTTTGACCAAATGAATCTTTTGAAGGGGTGTTTTTCTTGTAAAACTGGGAATTTGATGATCTAATTGGATGATACCTTTTGAAAATAATGTCACACACAAAAAGCTGGGTGTAAATAGTTGTTTTCAAAATTATATCCTAAACATGTAGTGAGTGTCCTAGAATCAGGTCTGATTCTTTCAATTTCCATAGGTTTGACACAAATAAAGACAATTCAAGCACTTTTCTAATTGTCATGTAGGTCACTTAGAATATGATAGCCCACAACTTGCAACTATGTCAACTCACACAACCCTGTCACCCCTAGAGGGAACCCATGTTTTTTTCCTTTCCTGAGTCTTAACCAAAGTCAAATCCTCCACTTTTGGCTAGGGTCTCTGATAGTTATATGGTAAGTGTCTTGGGGGTAGATTCTTTCCTCCCCTTGCACCATGATATAAAAAGTGTTCAGAAACTAACATAGTTGGATTCTACAATAAAGTTCTTAGAAAGGGTACCCGTTAAGCGCGACAAATGATAAACTCTCTCAGGAGACCTCCCAATCTTTAGAATAAATATTTTTGGGATGGTTATCTTGCACACTTCCATTGAATTGTGGGTTTCCCCAAATTCACTTTTAATTAGAGTGGGTTGGAAAACCTAGCTTTGGTTGTTCCCTGCGAATTACGTTCCCATAGGGTGAGTACTTTTTCCCACTACGTGAGGCCCTAAAGGTGTTAATAAAGTAGGATAGCAAGTATAGCATTCTGATTGCCTAGTTAAGGGGAGAGCATAGGCCTTTTTTTTTTGAAACACAGTATACATGGGGTTCAAAATATTTCTTTAATTAAGGTAGATGCACTATTTTAACCAAAGAAAAAGAAATGATAAATCAAATTCTTGCAAACACCATTAGTAATTTGTGAATTTTTGTCTTTGACCAGCGTAAATGTTTCTAATCATCATCTTTGAGAAGCGTAATTTGTACCTAAAACATAGAAAAAAGTGATTAGTCCTCATATTTTCAAATTCTGCAAAAGTATTCAGATACACCACAATATTTATTAGATGCGCCAAAACAGATATTAAAAGCACTAAAATAGAAGGTAAATGCACTAAAAAATTCAATCAATGCACTGAAAGAAAACCCCTTGTTTGATAAAATGGAGTATTGGATGCGTCAGAAAAGTGGTCTTATGTGCTGGAGAATTTGGTGGATGCACTGAAACAGTACTCAGATGCACTAAAGTACAAGTCGTATGCGTTACAAAAACTCTCAATCATGCTAAAAGGAAACACGTCAGAAGCTGCAAGTATACTTTTTAGAAATAGATGTTAAAATTGTGGGTTTGAGCCCCACAGTGGGTGCCAAATGTAGATGTCCGAGTAAAATAAGTACTAATGATCAACAAACAAAACTCAATAAGACATTATATCAAAGATTCAAACAACAATTAAACTAATTTAAAGCAAGAATCTATTGAAAGCATCATATTGCTCTCTATCTCTAGAGATTTATTAAGTCATGATGCTCTCATATTTTGTAAGCATTGTGACTATTAAAATGCCAATCTAGAGAATGAGATTCTACTAAATGCAAGAATCTAATCCTATATATTGATTCCTAAATGATATGATATAATACTGTGATTGAAAATGACATGAAACTTGATAAAAGAAGCTACAGTATACTATGATGTAGCTAAATGAAAGCCATGATTTCTCTTCTAAAATGATATGATTTCTATTGTTATTGCTAAAATGCTAAATTGATTGATTTACTCAATTGATATTTCTGTAGAGTAAGTTTGCACAAAGTTGGGATCCATTTCCTATGGAAAGAGGTATTTATGAACCACGACAGCATTTGAAGGGGGCAACAAAGTAAGGGTCTAGATTGATCTAGAGGTGAATATTGAAGGATAAAGCACAGAGTGATTATGAAGATTGTTCATCTAAAAAGAACACTCGGCGGAGATAGGAAGAATCGATGGAAGAGATGAAGAAGTTTTCACGCAGAATTGTCTCCAATTTTCTGTGAAGGTTTAGATGAATTAAATTATACATTTCATATCTAATTTGTTAAATTGGATATGATTAAATTTGTGGGGAAATATACTTCAATTGAATATTTAGATTTAATAGAATTTAGAAAAAGAAGATATTTAATTCAATAAAACAAACTATAGAAGTCTTTGTTTGTTAAATAATGATGGAAGAAAATATGATAATTAAATAAAAAAATGTAAAACTTGTTTATTTAATTTTAGATGAAATAATAATGATTAAGATGAATATAATTATAGAAGAATTTGATAATAATAATTAAATAAAACAAAGTATTAAATTTGTTTATTAATTAAGAGGAAATAATATAATAAAGATAGAAGAATTAAATGTGAACTATATAAATATTTCTATTTATTTAATAGTAGAGGAATTAAGGTTAATTAATCAAATAAATAAATATTTAAATAATTAAATTATCCAGGACCACTTTTAGATGTATACAATCAAAGGTAATATCAAAATACACTAAATAAATACATATGAGGGCATAAAGGGGTCAAATAAGTCATAAGAAGAATAAATAGTGAAGTTGTATAGGAAAGCATGAAATCTTGTTACAAGACTTTGCTTACTTCAAAATAGGACTTGATGATGTGTTAAAGATTATTTTTAGGTGAATTATGAATTAATAGAGTCTAGAAGAATGTAGAAATTTCTTACAACACTTCACAACACCTTCACAAGCATCATTATTTGAATTTTAGTACCTAAATATGCATGTTCAAGCCATGTTGCAGCATAAAATCAAAGCAAAACATATCAAATACCAAGACCTAAAAGGCCATGAAAATTCCAAGGGGCTATTTTTCTATGACACATTTAGCCCCCACTTTAGTTAGATGATGAACTTGCTTCAAACTCACACTAAAGTAGCCCTAAACAATGAGAGGAGGGTTCAAATTAACTTACGTTAAATCAAGATGGAATGACAACGATCAAGAGAGATGATCAAGCCCCCAGGATGAAGATCCCATGGAAAACTAAACATAAGAACAAAGGAACATACAAGTGTTGAGAATCAAATGAAGCTCCGATCACTAATCCAACTAGTTGTGGATAAGATCTAGGCTAAAAGAGAATGTGTACTCACTCTGGGGCGACAGAACATAGGATGGTTTATTGGGTGAGAAGGCCCAAATGTACTCACTCCAGGGCCACAAAACTAGTTGTCAATGGGGTGAGAAAGCCCAAAAGGGTAAGATACATACACTAGTTGGTATGCACTCACAAACACAAAAGTGGCTATGGGGAAAAGTCATGCCACTAGGTGGGCTTCCCGCTCAACCATGTTAAAGTTATACCCGTTGATAACCTTAACAAGACGCCACAAAGAAAAATGCTAGTGAAAAAAAAGACAAAATTACCAAAGTCATGCAAGTTGTGTTATGCAAGGTGGAAAAATGCAAAAAGTAAAATATGTTCAAAGGATTCTTGTTAATTTTATGCAAGGTCAGTCACTTAGGGAACATTGTGTCTAATGTCTCCAAGAGAAGACCAATCAAAGAATAGTATATTACAACTTAGAGAATGCAATATGTCACATCGAGGCCACCAAGAGAATGCAATAAGCTAAGATAGATCACACTTGAGATACACCCAATGTCATCTAAAAGTGACTAACATATCACAAATGACAAAGGCTACACTAGGAACCAACAATGAAAATGAATTATGGTAATGTTCCCCACTTTAAAGGTGCTACATCATTTGTGATAAATTACTTGAAAGTAGTGAAGAAAAAAGTACAAAAGAAAAACAATACAAAGATCCAACGAAATCACTATGCCAATTCATATGTTTTAAAGTTGAAGCTCACGTCATATAAAATGAAAAAAAAAGAGGAATTTCCACCATAAAAAGCACACCAATCACATAAGGGATCTATGGATTTGGGGTCAGTATGTTCATTACTGCAATGTTTTATGAAAGAGCTCGAAATTGTCATCATTCCCCAAATCACATAGAACTAGAAGAATGAAACAAAGAGAGAAAAAATAAAATAAAAAGAAATTTTGTTTTGAGTCAACATGGAAGAGACATTACAGTCTCAGCATCATCCCCAAAGGAAAACACAAAACAAAGAAAAAGACAAGGACCTTCGGTCAACATGGAAGAGACAGGGTGTCTCTATGCTTTTGTGTCATCCCCAAATGAAAAAACAAAAAAGACAAGGACGATGATTAAGAATAAGTGCGAATAGAAAAAAATGTCAAAAGATAGGAACATCAAACACACGTCATGGGGAACAAAATAAGCACATGAAGAAAAATAAAAGAAACAGGAAAAAGGTTTAGCAAGGTGAATGTAATTCAACCATCTAACAAGTCATCCACCTCCTAATCATGTTCATTGTAATGCGAGGGCAGTTGACTGTCTTAAAGAAGAATTGCAAGTGTCAAACTAGGAGTCATACCAGGTTCTTCACTTGATGAAGAGGATTTATCTTTTAAGCTCATTGTGGATGATAATAAAGAGTTTAAATTATTGCATATTTCTTCATCAATTTTAGCAATCTCCACATTGCCATCATCATCAAGATTGATGACAATGGGAGGAAAAAGGGTGATTTCTAAGGATGGGTGTATCAAAAAATTTGGTTGTTGGATTGGTTCAAGTTGTTGTGAAGGTTGTACTAGACTATCAGGTGGTGGGTTAAGAGAGGCAAGGTGGTCATCTATTGCTTCTGTCAAAGGCTGAGGTGGGTTTTCTTTGTTTGCTTCTATGCCAGATTGATGAGCAAGGAGACGACACCGACACCGACACTCCCTAGCAGCATAATTTTTGTTAATGTGGTTTTGGATTTGTTGAGGTGTAACAGTGAATCGAGTCATCATAAGTTCTTCTGCATCCAAAGAAGGAAGAAAAAGAGAAGCTAAATAAGATGGGTCAACCACTTTCTCTTTTTCTTTATACACTTGTTTAACACGAGGAGGTATGATAGAATTAGTTTCAATTTCTCTTGGTCATTTAGACTATGGTAGGGAAATTTCTAAGGGTGGTTGTTCAAAAGGTTGTATGGTTTGTTCAATATCTAATTCAGGTTGAAGCATGTTTTCATCTATGATGAGAGGTGTGGAAATGGACATGGACGTGCCACGAAGAGATAATTTAGTTATTTTCTTGGCTTTGAACTTTTGATATGCTATGAAAAAGAAGTCCTTTTGAGGTGTAATGGGCTCCATGGGTTCAGGCCAAAAGGATTCTAATGAGAAATTAACTTTCAAAGATAAAGGATTAAAGCCAATATGATGTACATTGAATACCTCATTGCCATGTGGAAACTTCAAACACTTGTGAACAACTGATGAGACTGCTTTCATTGAGTGAAGCCAAGGGTGGCCTAGCTGTAGACGAAATTGGTCAAATTGTGGAATAATTGAAAATGTTACCTCCAATGTTCTAGGTCCTATATGTAAAAGGAGTGTGATTGATCTGATCGTAGGGCATGCAAAACCAGTATGTTTCTTAATCCATGCAATCAGTTTATTATAATCATCTTGATATAACTCATGTAATACAATAAACTCTTATGTGATCACATTCTCACCATGAAGTGGGATCTATTGATATCCCATTAGTGGGCTTATCATAGATTCTTCCAGCTATGTAGAGAGGACCATCAGGAAGTT